>VMDO01004186.1:11962-116720 GCA_007922755.1 Pedetes capensis
CCTTTTTTTTTTTTTTTTTTTTTTTTTTTTTGTGGTACTGGGGGTTGATCCCGGGGCCTCATGCCTGCATCCTTTGCAAGTGCTGGACCACTGAGCTGCACCCCCAGCCCTTTTTTTTCCCTTACTTCCTGAGACAGGGTCTCACTAAGTTACATAGACTTTCTCTAGTCTCAAACTTGCAATCCTCCTGGCTCTGCCTCCCAAGCCGCTGGGATTACAGACGTGCGCCACCACGCCCAGCAATTTTTTTTTTCACTTCTTGAGACAAATTCTCACTAAATTATGCAGACTGCCTCTGGTCTTGAACCTGTGATCCTTCTGGATCTGCCTCCAGTCTCTGGGATTACAGGCATGTGCCCCCTTGCCCAGCTCACAATCTGTTCTTTTCATTGATGTGTTTATCCTAAGCCCTTAGAATGGTGACTGCCACATGTTATTTGTTGGAAGAATGGATGAAATGTCTTTCTAAAAGACAAAATGGGCATAATAGAAGCTACTTCATAAGCTGTTGTGAGGATTACATGAATATATTTCAGATAACTTGCATAGCAGGGCCACCTAACCTCATTTAGGGTGGTTAAGGATGACTTGTAAAGGAAATATTTTTAGCTGAGACCTAAAAATGAGAAGTTATTCAAGTAGAGAGGTGGGGAAGAATGTTTCAGAATAGCTTGTAGAAAGGTTTAGAGCTGAGATAGAATAGTGAGGAAGGCACAAAATTTTATAAAGGAATAGTGTGATGGAGCTGGGTGCCCTGGCAGACATGTGCAATCCCAATGACTCACGAAGCTAAGGCAGAAGAATTGTGAGTTTAAGGCCAGAAGCCGGCAGCACAAGTTAGCAAGGTCCTATCTCAAAATAAAAAATAAAAGGTGGGGCTGAGGGTACAGCTTAGTGGTACAGCACTGGCCTAGTGTTCATGAGGCCCTGGGTTCAAACCCCTGAAACTGCAAAACAAAACACTGGTTTGGGGCTGGGGACACAGCTCAGTGGTGGGGTGCTTGCCTAGCATACACAAAGCCTTAGGTTCTCTGTTGTTGTTAGGTGCTGTTGAGTTGGGTCCGACTCATAGTAACCCTATGTACAACAGAACAAAACATTCCCTGACACTGTGCCATGCCCAGCTCTATGTCAATGCATCTTTGCTATTCATAGGGGTTTTGATGGCTGATTGTTTCCAGAGTGGGCTGCCAGGGCCTTCTCCCATTTTTGCAGTGCTGGGGATTGAACCTAAGGCCTGAGTGTACAGAGCAAGCACTCTACCAGCTGAGTTAACCCCAGCCCTAGGTCCCTTGTTGTTGCTGTTGTTAGGTGCTGTCGAGTCAAGTCCGACTCATAGTGACCCTCATAGGAGTTTCAATGGCTAATTGTTTTGGAATTGCTTCAGGAGTGGATTGCCATGACCTCCCATTTTTGCAGTGCTAGGGATCAAACCTGTGTCCTCACAGAGTGCAGAATACCATTCTATCAACTGAGCAAAACAAACAAACAAAAAGCCCTAAAACAAAACAAAAACTGGTTTTGTCACAACTGGAGAGTGGTGCAAAGGGGAAGAAAGAAAGATAAGGCTGTGGAGGCCAGGTCCTACAAAGCCTGAAAAATCTTGAGGGATGTAGGGCTGAACTTGAGGGCTTGGCAAGGTCTCCTCAGGACAGTGACATGGTCATGCCTGCCCCGTAAGAAGGATCACTCTGGCTGCTGTTCTAAGAATGGGTTGGCCAGGGCAGGGCTGAGGACAAGCAGACCAGATAGAAGGCATACAGGAGGCCAGGCAAGAGAGTAGCGCAGGACAGAAGCAGTGGGAATGTAGACAGCTGAGCAGGTACAAGAGGCCACATGGGCAGGGTCTGGTGACGAGTTGAATGTGAGGGTATAGGTTAGGGGGAAGAGAGGGCTGAGTGGAAAACTGGGTGGATGGGATGCTGAACTCTGCAGTTGGGAGCCCTGGAGGAGTGGATGTAATGGTAAGGGTGAATGAGATGGGAGGTGAAGGAAGGTAGACATGGACAATGGAAAAGGGACTAGAACAGACACTGGAAGTGAGGGTCCCAGCTCTGTCATTCAGGTGCCCATAGCCTCTGACTAGTGAATCCACAAGGGCCTGTTTCCTTATCTATGAAGACTCAACTCTACACTGGCCCCAAGGGTCACCAAGTGGCCTGTAAAGGTCCATAAGGCATTAAACACTGAGCCTTCCTAGGACAGTTCTGCATGCTGGTGTGTCTCAGGTGGAAATCTGGTATTTATCCCTCACCTCAAAATGCTTCATGGTGCATTCTTTTAACTTAGCAAATAACCATGCAAATTTAATACCATCAAGGATCATGTGATGATGGTATTCTTCCTCTGATAAAACAGAAAATGTCAGGCATTGAGTTAAGTGCTGAGGCTACCAAGAAAGGACCTGGGGCCAGGCTTTGTTTACTCACAGGCCCCAGGAGAGAGCTACCAATACTGGAATATGGTGAGGGCTCCCATGGGGCTGGTCCAGGAAGTTACAGAAGCAATTCACCTGCCAGGGATACCTGCATTCCTTTCAAAATCAACTCAGTGCCCTGGCTCCCTCCTGCCCACCTTTCGAACCCAGTCTCCCACTAAGCCAGTGACACTGCACTTCTCACAGCATCATGCTTGGTGTGTTTCATGCTTTCAAGCTTTTTGCACAGCTTGTTCCCTCTACTGGAATGCTTTCCCCACCATTAACAACCAACCACAACTCACCCTAAAACACTCCACATCCAGGAATGTCACCTTTTCCAGGAAGCCTTCCCCAGGGTCAGGTGATGCCTCAAGGCACCCACAGCACATTCATTATGGCTCCGTCATGACCCTCTCCTGTGTGAAAACTGTTGATTCAGGTATTTCTCTTCCCTACTTGTTCTGGATCTCTATCTCTGTATCTAGAAGCTCCATGATTTTACAACCTGGTAGAACTTGTCTGACCACCAGTGAAGAGGCCACAGGGCTCAATGATGTTGAGTGTGTTGCTTATGTGTTCTGGGCCAGATGGCCACACTTTGTTTTTGGTGTCCAGTATCCACATTCCAAGGACTTCAAGAGTCCTCACTAGACAATTTCCATATGGTCCTGCTTGAATGTCACAAAGCCATCCCATTCCTTATAGCAGGGGAGGAGAGGAAGGAGGTGATCAGAGGGGAGCCCAGTACCCCTAATATGGCAATCCATAGCATCCCAAGGGGGAGAAGAGGCTGCGTGCTCTTGTTACCCTGTGGCTCCGTCTTCAGAGCTGAAGTAGGTAGTCATGCCAGGAGCCCGCCCCAATGTAAGTACTCAGGACAGGCATACCCTACCTACAGACTTAGACCCGAGACTGTGGATCCAGAAAGAGCTGAGACAGAGGCCTGGTTTGTAAGAAATTTGATTATTCAAATTTATTACCATCAAGAATTATGCAATGATGCTGTAGTTTTTCTTAACAAATAGAAAACAGACTGTGTACAACAGTGAACTCTACAGCACTAGCATCCACAAGGTAAAAATGAATGTTTCATCCAACATTACCAACCCTGGATTGTTGATCTTGATCTTAGCCTAGCTAGATTTGGAGGACGTCTGCATCATGTCCCTTGGCTAAAACAGCTATGCACCCTTCCCCGCCCCCACTTACCTATCTAGATAGTGCTGCCCAGAGGAAGAGGCCCTCTCCCTGCCCCTTAGCAAGCCAGGATAATAAAACTGATTATAGTACCATTGATACAAGTCCAGTAGTCTCACCACATTGGTTTATGAGGGCATCTTGAAAATGGAAAAGAGCAACTTGCAGGGGTTTTAAAAATAGCTGCAAACCAGGGAGAAATCATCTGGCCCCTGCTGAGGACAGACATGTGCTACCAGGCCCACTGGCCTGGACCTGAAGGGCCAGCCACGCCCCGCTTGGCCCTGAGGTGTGTGGGGCGTGACACAGACCCTGACCTGTGCCATTCACTTAGCCATGTGGCCACAGTCTATAGATGTGCCACGCTGCAATGTGGGGACAACAGCAAGGCTCTGCAGACCCCCGGGGGAACTGGTGGATAAGTCGCCTCCCTCTTGGTAGAGGCCAGAGGATGACTAACTCTCTCTCTCTCTCTCTTTCTCTCTCTCTCTCTTTTTTTTTTGTGGATTTTTGTTTTTGTTTTTTAACCTTTGCAAACATGATGGTGATGAGGAATGCCTTCCTAGGCTCCCCCTAGACACGTCTGTGGTTGTGGGCTGTGAACGTTAAACACACACAGGAATAGACAACTGGGGATGTGTGTTTCCTATCGCCTCCTCGCCCACCACTGACTGTGGGGCCTAAAAAAAAGGCTCTTAAGGAAAAGCAAAACAAAACCTTAAAAAAAAAAATTGTGTTTCCCTGCATTTGGCTGGAACAGGATCTCCTCTGAAAGGCTGAGACAGCAGCCTAACTAGTGCCGCCTCCCAGGTCCATGGCCTTGCCTCCCTCAGGCTGGCAGCCCCAGCTCCTTAAGAGGAGGAAGGCTTGTTCTGTCCTTAGCAGTAAAAGTCATACAAAAAAAGGATTCAAGGTGAACTTAAAAAGGCAAACAAAATGAGCCCCAATCCCTACAGTGGCCCATCCTGCAGTTAAGGATTTGCAAAAGGAAAATAGGAGGGAAGAGGCTAGAATCCCTCAGTCTACCCCGCCTAATGTATAAAAAAGGAGGCTTTGCTCCCATCCCCACCCCATGAGAAGAAGCATGAGAAACACGGAGCTGGACAGAGAGCTTAAAGCGGGCTCTGGTTGGGCCTGGTGGACAGAGAGGAGCCAAGAGCCTGGCTGCCAGTCCACCCACTTGCCCAGGGTGTTCTGTGCTCTCTGACTGGTGTGGCAATGTTCCTGAAACACTGTGATCTCAGTGGGCTGTGCTTTTCAGGCAACAGCATCTGTGCAGGAGGGCTGGACGATGGTCGGTATGGCTCAGAGGAGCTGGGTCCCCTCCAGAGCCCCCTGGTGGGGGCAATGGAGGAGAGGGGAGCAGTAGTTACGTTGCATAGTGATCAAAGCTGCCGAGGTACTCCAGAGCCGCGCGGTAGCACAGCTGGTACTGGTCCTGCAAGGATAAGGCTTGGTCAGTATGGCCAGTGCCAACAAATATCCCAACTACAATGCTGAAGGTACCCATGTTACAGCCAATGGGTCATTGAATTAGCTTCTGCTGGGCAAGAGCAGGTACTGGACCAGATGCTGCCCCAGAAACTCTCCAGGTGAGCCTGATAGGGCCTTTGAAGGCTCATCTCTCTTGCTTCTCTCACCTGGGCCCGTATGTCTGTCTTTCATGTGGAACTCCAACCACATTTATCTACTCCTAAACTGTGCATTTCACAGGGACTGCTGTGTCCATCCTGACTCAAAGTTACTGGTGCTCAGTACAGAGCGACTGGAATGAATATATCCCACTCATCTCACCCCTGCACCTTAAGCAGAACAGGCAAAGTTAAATGTCTGGAGCATGAACAAACACATGTGCCCGTGTATTTCCAACTTTAGCTGCAAGGAGGGCTGTTGGTGAGACCCTAGCTCTGCACACTAGTCTGCATACCTCTGTCTGCACCATTGCAGGACGCTGTGTGCGCAAGGTCTTCACGGTCTGGAACATGTCAACCACACCTTCATAGCGCATGCGCTCCAGAACAATGCTCAGCGTGATGAACACTCCAGTGCGGCCCACACCGGCACTACTCAGAGAACAGCTGGATCAAGAGTCCTGCTCACTTCAGGCAGCAGGTCTGTCACGCCCTCAGGACCAACCCCCGCCCTGGCCCTTAATGGGAACAGCCCCACCTGCAGTGCACTGTGATGGGTCCATCCTGCCCAAATTGCTCCTTGGTCTTATGCACCTGCCCGATAAAGTCAATGAAGCCTTCACCGGTCTTAGGCACACCCTGCTCTGGCCAATCTGTGAACTGGAACTGCCGGATCGTCCTTGACTGTCCATCCTGGGAAAGGTGGGTAGGAGAAAGCGTTAAGATTTGTGCCCTAGCCTGCAGCCCCTCCAGGCCAGTAGTATAGCAGCACGGGTATGCACCTGCAAGACCACCCCAGGAGATATGCCCATAGCCCCAAACCACAATTTGGATTCCCACAGTTTGAGCTACAGTCACTGTGTAGGCAGCCCCTGGCCCACGTGCTCAGGCAGTAGGATGAACATGCTTGAGTATAAACCGGCACTCTCTAGCCAACACTCACCCGGGCATCCGTGACCTTAAACTCACGCAGGATGTACTGGGGCATGTTGTACTCGGCCATTGGGTCAACAACAAAGTACTGGTAGCGAGCAGAGCGTTCTGCTGGCCAGTACTGGTGGCACTTCTCCTGTGGACACAGCACCCACCCCACTGATCAGGTGGGAAAGATGAGGAAAGGAGTGCCAGGCTGCAGAGGACTCTGGGACTGGATGCCTCAGGTGGCAATAAGGAGGATCTGAGGCTACGCCAATGGAGATTGGGGTATGAAAGGAGAGAGTAACAAGAGGGATTATCTCTCCCAAGGCGGGGGGGTTGGTGTTCTCCCAGGTGTGAGAAGGGCCCTAGGGGAAGGGGTGGGCTCACCCTGCCCATCTCCCGAAGCTTGGTCAGCATGACGATGATGGTGGAATTGTGCTCCCATAGCATGCGCCAGAAGTCCTCGGTGCTCTCTGCCAGAGGCCCCTGTGTAGCTATGTAGGCCTTCTGCTGTCTGGGTGGACATAAGACTGGACATGCTGGAGGTGCTGCTGCCCCCCTTTCCCCTGAGACTGCCTGGCCTCTTGAAGCCCTACTCAGAGCACCCCTCCTCTAGGAAGCCCTCACTCTTCTACCCAGCCCACTCTGGTCTTCTGGGCTGGCCCTACTCTGCTGCCACCCCGCCAGCCAGGAGCAGGCCAAGGCACCGGAAGGCATGGTGGGGCAGAGACAAGCATGCTGACCTATAGCCATCCAGGAAGCTGGCATTGATGTAGTCAGAGCCCTCCACGCCACGGATGGGCTGCAGACACACTCTGGTCAGTTCGTAGGGCATGATGTTCACCAGGCGGTTCTTGAACTTGTTGCAGGGCAGGTTGGCGCTAATGAAGCGAGATGTATGGGCCTTGGAGCTGGCCAGCAACTATTGCAAGGAGAGGTTTGATCAGGCCTGGCCTCCTGTGAGGGGTCATTCCCACGACCAAATCCAGGCCCCTGGAGTCAAGCAGGCCCGCCCGAGCCCCACCTTGAACTCAAGCTCCATGGCGGTCACACTCTCCCCAGGAGGAACTTGGCCTAGCTTCTGGATGTGGGCGTAGAGGTTGCGGGCAGGCACCTCTGTGTGTCCACACGTGGCAGCCTCCAGGAGCGCCTCGTGGATGAACACATACTGGTCCTCAGTCTGCACCATGTAGTTCCTTTGTGAGCGCATGCACGTCACATGGCCATAGATGTCGACTGTCTTCTCGTGCTTCATCCGCTCCAACATGGCGTCAATAACAATGAAGCAGCCCGTACGGCCCACACCAGCACTGCAGGACATAAGCTTAGCTTGGGGCAGAGGTCCTCATCTCCCACCTCACCCCCGTTGGCAGCACTGTACCCTCTCACCTGCAGTGCACCACCATGGGCCCTGCATCTAGGGGGTTGCAGGCCTTGACCCGTCGCAGGAAGGCCAGGATGGGAGTAGGGTACTCGGGAACCCCGTGGTCTGGCCAGGCCATGAACTGGAACTGACGCAGCTCACGCTTCTCACTGGAGCCACTCTGAGGAGTAAAGTCAGGAGAGATGAGGTGGCCAGGAGTCTGCCTACCACAGACACAGGGCAGGTTGACCTGCTACCAAGGCCAGACCCCCTAGTCTTGTTTGGGACTCAGAGCCACATGAGGTACCCTGAAAGAGTAGCAGCACTGTTCCCCTAACATGGCTCAGGCCGTCACACCACACTCACACACCTCCCAGGCCACGACTCCCTGATACCCAGGTTGGCTCCCTTGCCCCAGCCTACCATGCTAAGGTCACTTTCCTTACAGGTTCTAAGTGGAGGACAAGTGGTAGGGCACTCGGGGCCATACCTTGTGGAGTGCAAAGGTGCGCACGGTATATGTGGCCAGTTCCACTGTGTCCAGCAGAGTCACCTGAATGAGGCCGTACGTCTCAGTGCCACGGACTGGCCAGTACTGATCACACTTCACCTGCAGAGGGATAAGCAGAGCAGGAAGCAGGGCACAGGTGATGACACTGGAGGGCACCCAAAGGCTCTGACAGGTAGAGGCAGAGTGGAAGACCCTGCCTATCTAGTACAAAGGGACCCAGCTCCCAATTCTCAGACACTGTCCATCTCCCTCACTAAATGTTATCACACAATGTTACCAATCCTGCCCTTGCTGGTGGAATGGGGCCGTAATTGAAAATTATTTATTCAAGACCAGATCGCACCAGGCACATTTTCTGCCAAATTTACCCATAATGTTTATGCCCCATTTTCAAGCTCTGTAAATTTTATGTTCCAGTCAATGCTTTGCAGTGCAAAAACAGACAACAGCAGCTCTTTCTACTAATTAACTTAGGAGATGTGTTAATGCCCCAGGAACACTCTGGCTTCTGGGGAACATGTGAACACCCCAGGAACATGCCAGTAATTGAGGAACATATTAGCATTCCAGAAAATGACAGTGTTTGGTGAAACATATTAACATCCAGGAACACCCCAGAATCTGGGGAACATGACAATACTCCAGGAAACAACAGCACTCAGGGAATCCCTTGAGGAACTTCTGCCCACAAGGACAGAAGGTGCCCAATATCACCTCATGGCTGAATTATTTCCCACCCACCTCCAAGCAGGGCCCTTCAGTCTCACCCGGGACTTCTCCTCCAGCCGCGTCATCATGACCACAGTGGCTGTGCGCTGTTCCCACACCATCCGCCAGAAATCGCCCATGGTCTCTGGCAATGGGCCCTGTGTGGCGATGTAAGCATTCTGCTTGCGATAGCCATCGATGTAGTTGGCATTAATGTAGTCACTCCCAGGGACACCTACAGATGGAAAGGGAAATGGGAGAGCATTAACCCTGGGCCCCCGGGCCAGCTCACTATGCCTCAGAGCATGCCTGAGACTCACAGGTGTCTTCTCAAGGATGAAATGTCACCCCAGTGAGGAGCAAGGGTGAGGAGAACAAATGGGTAGGAGGGGTTCCACCCTTGGCTTACCATCAACGGAGGTAAGAATGACTCGAGAGTGGTCGTAGGCAATGACATTTGCATAGCGGTTCTTGGGCTTATTCACCTCCAGATTGGAATTCTCCCATGTGAACTGCTGGCCAGGATCAATGGACTGCCAAGAATGGAAGAAGCAGGTGAAGTGAAAAATCCACCAAGAGGCACCTACATCCCCTGCGGCACCCAGCCTTCCAGGTGGTACTCACATCCTGTCTTTGTCCTGCAGGCTACACTAGCTCACACAGTGGAAGCTAAGCACTGCCCCCGGCCAAAGAGCTGCTGCATCCGTTCTCTGCCCCTGGCACCAAACTCCCTCATCTGGTAAAGGGGCCTTGGGTAGGGTTGGGTAGTGGAAAGGGCCCTACACCCAGCTAATTAAATGAGTGCATAGAGATGGAAGCAATGGCAACCACCTGGTCCATACTGGAAACTGCAGAAGGCTCTGGACACTGTGAGCCACCTTGCCTGGCCTTTCCCCTGCCTCTTTGGCTGTTCCTTCTCCATCGGTTCCCCAGCCCTGCTCACCCTGCAGATAGGACACAAGGCTCTCCAGGGTTCCTCCCAAGCTCTCTTCTCACTCTACAATCTTTCCTGGGTGATGCTCACTGCTCACAGAATTTTTACACCTGTATACTGGAGCTGTCCTCTAAATGTCTGGCAGCTGCACCTGGAGGTCTCACAGGCCCTTCGGTCTCAAGCTTTTCAAAATCACGTTCAGTTTCCGCTCCAAACCTGGCTTTATTGTTGGGGCACCATCTCAGTGGACAGCACATTCACCCAGAAGCCTAGGCCAGCACATCTAAGTCTACCTAGAAAACTCTCCCGGCCCATTGCCATCACCCACCTTCTCCTGATGCTCCCTTCCTCAGCTCTCAAACTGCTGCCATTGTCCTCAGCCAAAACACCTAACTTGCACTTAGCATCTCCCTCCCTTGTCCTTCTTGCCCCACTCCAACCCACTATGACCTATGGCTGAATGATCCTTCAGAAATGCAGATATGAATATCAATTCCCTGCTTAAAAGCTTCCCACTCTCTTCATTGCCTCAGATAGCAAACATGATAACAGGTAAGTCTTAGTGGGAACTCAGTGTGCCCGGCACTGTTGGAAGCACTCTGCATGCACTTCCTCATCTAATTCTCATATAAGACAGGTTCAATTATCATCCTCATTTTACAGATGGATGTAATCAAAGTTCTCAGCATAGTATGGTCTCCTCTGTATTTTGGCCCCTGCCTTGTTACTCTCCATGGGACAGTGACACTGCTTCTGTGAGACCTCCAGGCCAACACCCACCCTTAGGCTGCCTCAGTGCTGTCAGCCTTCCTTCCCTGTGCATGTCAATCATGTTTAATACCAGAGTATATTGTCAGAATCACACATTTGATGTTGGTTCCCTGTATGCACATGTTTCCCCACTCATTAGGTCACTGAGGACCATTTGCCTCCATATCCCTAGCACCCAACACAGGGACTGGCATATAGGAAGTCCTAGCAAATGTGTGATGAGTGACTAAGAGAATATTAAAGATAATAGGGCTGTGGGATCCTGGTTGAGGGAGATCCCACAGTAGCCATGGGTGGCCAGAGGCCACAAGGAGAAAGATGTTCTTGTCAGAAAAGCTCAGATCAGAGGAGGGGGCGGATGGAAGGTGGCAGGAGGATTTCTGTGAACAGAGGCCCTATGAGCCTAACAGTGACACCTAAGCCTCACTGAAAGAAGGGCAGGTGTGGGCCATGGCACCGATGAGTTTGGGTGGAAGACAAAGGCAGGCCTTCCCGGCCAGATAAAGAGCTGCAGCACAGTTCCTTTGCAGCTGGCATGCCCATCTATCTGCTTGCCAAACTTAATTTCCTCTTCAGAAACCTGGCCTTCCGCCCTTGGAATCTGTCTGCCCCATGGCCCTGGAAAGGGCAGTCTAACTACCCCAGGATGTGTCCCCCAAACAGCTGAGAGTGGACATCTGACTGGAAAAGGAGCAAACTCCTAGGTTAGGCTGAGCCAACCCATCCATCACCTATCCACCAATCATCTTTTGAGGGCTGTGCCAAGTACTGGAGAAAGAGTGCTGCACTCAGTAGCAAGCTATCACCACCTGTGCTTCCTGGAGAAGGCAGGTTTCTCCTTTGTTGCTCCCTTTTCTAATAAAGCCTCCCTGCGTGGAGATGCTCAGGATCATGCCCTGCCAACCAGCTGTAGGTGGGGTGGAAGCCCTCAGACCCTGAAGTCTGAGCACCTAGTGAGCAGGAGCCACAACTAGAGTGACGTGAGCACTTGGAGGGCCTGAGGAGTAAGGCCTGAGTCTCTGACTACTCATCTGTGAGCTGTGCATCTCCAGATGCATGTGAGCACAGATAAGCAGTAGCTAATAGGAAGGATGGAAACTGGACTTGGAGACAGCCTTCTTGCCCTTCACTGGTTCTGGTCACCACGGGAGACTTGGTAACACTGTCATCCCAGGCACCAAGTATGTGGACAGAGTGGTCAAGAAGTGCAAGGTACAGGGTATAAGGCAGGCCCAGGGTGGAGTCCTGGCTCCGCTACTTACCACCTGCTTGACCTTAGGCAAGTCACTACTCTTTCTTATCTGTAAGATGGGACAGTAACTGTACCATTTCATCAGGCTGTGGGAGGACTGAGTGAGCTGATAATGCACAGTGCCTAGGTGGTACTGGCTTCTAGCAAGCTCTTTTTTTTTTTTTTTTCCTGGTATTTTTTTGACAAAGGGTCTGGCTGTGTAGCCCAGGCTGTCCTGGAACTTGCTATGTAAACCAGACTGGCCTTGAACTCATGTTGATCTTCCTGCCCCTCCTGAGTGCTGGGATTACAGGCATGTGCCACCACGCCCGGCTACAGCAGGCTCTTGAAAGAGGCCAGCTATTATGGCCATTGTTACTGATCTGTGGCCTCTGCCTGCTTTTGTTAGCATCTGAGCATGTGTCTGAACACATAGCATAGCCTTCTGAAGCATCTCCTGGAGGTGACCACCAGAGGGTCCTGGTGAGCCCCTGGCCAGGCTCCAGCACCTGAGGCCAGTTCTCCAGCTGAACTTTACTACTGCTACTGCTAACCCTCCTCCCTCGGAGCCCCAGCATCAGGTAGGACCTGCGATAAGACAGAAGCTGGTATGGGCTAGGCCTGGACTGGCCCCACAGTGGTGGTGGTGGAGGCGTCTCACCTCATACTCCTGGGAGAACTTCAGACCATCGTTGGCTTTGAGGCGCTCAATGTTATCTGCCAAGTCAGTGATGGGGATGGGCGGGTGGTCTCGCATACCTGGGGGAGGTGGGGCACACATGGGCAGAGTCAGCATGAGGCCTGAGTGGGGTGGGCAAGACAGCCCCAATGCATGTATGCACACATGTGAACACGTGTGACCATGAAGCACTCGGCACTGGTGGCATGGAGACGTGGCACATGCGTCGACAGGGATGGCAGAGCACATGATGACTGGGTGGGGGGAGCCAGAGAGGGAGGTACATGTGCTGTGAGCACGCAGAAGTACGTCCAAGTTGACATGGTGCTGAGTGGGAGCAATAGGGCTCTGACTGGTGGGTCTGCTTAGGAGGAACAGAGGCTTTCTCCCTCCCAGGGTTGGGGCTGCAAGCCCAGATAGGTGGCAGCTGACATGACGGAAGCTCTCACTACACCTGCCTGGGGACAGCCCTCCTGCCCCTCACTGGCACCAACCACCATAGCAGACTGAGTGACAGGCTCTGAGTGTGTGGATGAAGTGATCACAAAGTGCAGAGGCAATGGCAGAGTGACACAGAGGCACACAGAGAGAAAAGTAGAGAGGAGGAGAAAGATATGCAGACAGGAAAGCCAAAGAGCTAGGAAACAGAGGCACCCAGATAGGGGCAGACTGAGGCCCAAGAGGCCAGGGGCCAGGAGACCAGGAGATAGGGCCAGAGGGAGAGAAGAGAGCTGAGGAAGCAAGGTGAGCACAGGAGGGGAGCAGCAGGGATGAGGAGAACAGAGAAATGGGGAGGAAGAACAAGGATGGAGGGAGGCAATGGGTGAGAAAGTAGAGGAGTAGAAACAGATACTGAAGCCAAAGTTTCCCCAAATAAGGGAACTTTACAAACTAACTTGAGATATTCGGGCAACTGGGGGCACTGGAACCTGTGGAGAAAACAAACCAAAAAACAATGGGGAGAGAGAAGAGAGCCAGTAATCTCTGGTCACCGAGCTCCAAGATCAGACAGGCAGAGGCTGACGGGGGACAGGAAGAAGGGACATTGGTCAGGGCAGTGAGGGGCCAGGAGCTATGGGATGGGACCCCCTTCACAGACCTCTTTAAATCCCAGAAACACAGACAGATGGTGGTTTCAGCACTGAGGTCAGCACAGAGGCCGCAACCTACAGGCCCACTGCCACCTGGACACCCTCTCCACCCCAGCAGCCAGAGCAATCCTCCTGTGCCCGTGTTGACTCAAGCCCCAGCTCTGCTGCCCTTGTATCCTTCGTGTTTCTTGAGCCTGTCCCTACCCCCTGTCCCTACTACCACCTTCCACCTGCTCAGTAGCCTTGGGTCCCTGCCAGTCCCTCCCCCTTCAATCCATTCTCCATATAGCAGGCAGAGTGGTATGTCTACAGCACAATTCTGATCCTGCTGCCACCCGCCCCTACTAAACACCTTTAATGCCTCCCTGGGACCTTCAGGGTGAAGTTCAAGCCCCTTAGTCATCTCTTGGCCCAATAACCCTGGCTCTCCTACTCCAGCGCTATGAAACACTCAAGGGCCTCCAACCCAATATACATGCAGTGCCTCTGTTCTGGGAGACACTTCCCACCTGGCCCCTCTTAACAACGCCCACATTGCCTGGTACTCTCACAAAGCAGGCTCCTCTGCCCTCCAGCCCCACCATCTTGGTGCTTGGACTCCTTACAGATCCAGCCATGCTGGGTTGCAACAGCCTGCTAGGTTTGTGGGGCACACTCTCTCTCAAGACATGTGCACTTGGAACTCAGGCACCATGTTGTGAGAAAGTCTAGACCACATCAAAAGACTGTGCACAGGTGTCCTGCTGACAGCCCATCTATGTTTACAGATGATTCATCAACCCTCAGCCACCTGAATGACCCAGTCTCTACCATTCAGGAGTTAGCAAACTTTTCCTAAGAACGGCCAGAGAGTAAATAGTTCAGACTTTGTGGACATCCAATTATCTCTTGCATCTATAAATGTGGCCTTCATAGTGCAAAGTCCCCAGAAATGAATGGGTGTGGCAGTTTTCCAGGAACACTTTATTTATAAAAACAGGTAGTGGGCTGCATCTGGCCCTGGGCCATAGTTTGCCAACTCCTGCAAACTTGAAATGATTCTAGCTCCCAGCCTTCAAGTCTCCGGCTGAGGGCCCAGACATTCTGGAATAGAGACATTGCTCCTGCTGTGTCCTGTCTGAATTCCTGACTCACAGGAACTGTGAGATAACACATAATTATTGTTGTTTTAAGCCACTAAATTTGGGGTAATTTGATATGCAGTAATAACCAGCTCAGATACACATAAACCCTCTGTGTGCGCACATTAATTCACCCATTTGTTCCGTTGTTGGGTGTTTACTTCACAGGTATTCAAAGAGAACCACTGCGTGCTGAATATAAGGGTGGGAATGAATAAGACAGTTTTTGATGCTATAGAGCTCAAAGGCTGTCGCTGAGGGAATTCCATCCCTGTGAGGAAGCAGAGATTCTGGGAGCTGAGGAGACACCTAATCCTGAGTGGGGGCTCTTCCTGGAAGGTGAGGGCTGAGCCATGTTGCTGGGGTGTGGGGGAAGAATGACATTTCAGGTAGAAGGAACAGCTGGATAGCATGTGAGTGGCTAAGGAGCAAGGGTAGGTACCAAGCCTTGACCTGGGGTCCTTGTCTCCACAAGGTGAACCTGGATTCAATCTCTGTGAAGGTTCAGATGTAGGCCCCTCAATTCCCCTTGTGTTTGGTAGGACATTCTTACTGTTAACATGTCCTGCTTTTGCATGGAAGACCAGAAAGGAGGCACACAGGCTGGCTATGCTGTTGTAGGGATATTGGCTCTGAGGGTCTCCTTGAAACCCCATTTCAGGGGCCCTGCCTAGAGACATTATGGGACTAATAAGTGGCTTTGCTGCCCCTACAAGGCTCCTGGGCCCCAGATGCCCATCCACCTATTGGAAATGGGGTGCCTCACTCATGTCAGTCCAAAGAGAATGGCAAAAAGCAGCAAGAAATGTGGGCATATGCCTAGAGTCCTTCAGTGGGGAGCACCCTGACTTCCAGAACGAAGTCTGCAGGCTGTGCAGACTAAGATAGGGCTGCCGAGCAAGCCATGGGAGCTGCCCTACCTGGGGTCTGGTAGTTGAGCCTCCTCATCTCCACGGGGTCGGAGGAGTGGGCCAGCAGGGAGTCCTTCAGCCCAATAGACTGTTCATCCTTTGAAGATGGGGAGTGGGTCCTTTTCCTAAAGAGGCAGAGGAAGGCTGGTGACCCCCAAGGTCCAGGCCAAGGCCAGACCCTATGTCCACAGCTCTTTACCCTACCACCCCACCTCATCCTGGGGTCTCTGAGCATGGAGGAGCCAGGGCAGAGCAGCCTCAACATGAAAGAACACAGGGTAAGGATGAGGGAGGGGGCAGCAGGAGTGTGAAGTGGACAGGGGGAGCAGTTCAGCAAAGGAGGAAGGGGCTACAGAGGCTGGTGGCTTCTTTGGACAGAAGACAGGTCACTGCTGAGTAGTGGCCACTATCCTCAAGACTACCACAGCTGACGCAGCAGAAGGCACCAGGAGTAAACATGCAATGACACACAGAATACGCAAACATCACAAGGTACTGGGCCCCAGCTGCCTGATTCTTAGGGTAGGATAAACGCCCAGGGCAGCAGGGGAGGGCCAGGGAAGGCGTCACCCTAGCCAGACAGAGTCTTCTCTTGCTGGCCTCAGCCTCCCCACCTATAAGGACAGGGTTTGAGACAGGTGACTGCATCCAGATGCTGAGTGATACCCAGGGGATACTTGTACTATGGAGAGGGAGAAGCCATGAGTGTTGCGGAGGAGAAGCTCATGAGTGTGCCTGCTTGTGTGTACATGACGACATCATTCCCTGCTGCTCTGCAGAGTGAACTAAGACCATCTCCTGTAGCATTTAGACAACTTCTTGGAGACCTGGGAGCCTGGGGAGGGTTCTGGAGAGCTCTGTGGACTCAAGGAGGTGACAACAGCTGCACTGTGCATGAGCCCTTAGGGCGGCACACTCTGTGGAGGGGCTGGAGATGAACTGATAAGAGCGTGACATAGGCTGCCCCTCATGCCAATGAGGACTCCTCCTGGACTGAGGAGCCTGCTGTGCTCAGCACACAGTTTGCTGCTTAGAGCTACAGGCTAGATGGCTTTAGGTCAAAGTATCACCCCTCCCTGCTGGCCCGAGATGCGAACAGGGGTAAGTAGAGGGGTAGGCGTGTGAAGAGAGAAAGAATGACTCCTACCTTTCTTGTTTACTAGGTCCCGAAAGATAGGCAAGGACAGAAGAAAGGAATGGTCATTGTTTCTGCCAAGCACTCAGCCCTCACATGACAGGCGGATACTGCTGGACCCTTACAAAGGCACCCACGTAACATTCACAGGCAGGGAGTTCACCTCTCTGCACAGACACCAGGATCCAAGTGGGCGTGGGGTGAGTGGGTATGTGGGGCACTTGTCAGGGCCCACCCACAGGTCTATCTACCCTGGGAGGAAGGAGCACAGGATCCAGGCAAGGGGGTGGGGGACAACGGAGCATAGGAGACAGGCACTCCTACAAGGAGACAACGTGTTACACACAGACCAGCTTGCATTCATCTGCCAGGTGCTCTCTGACATGCCTTGTGTGCTCAGTCGGCCCTGCATGGGGGCTGGATGCTTAGTGTGCTCAGCTACAGGGCCAGTATATGTTTAACAGGGCATTCTGGGGCAGATGTGTGGCTATGTGAGGAAGGGGCTGGGGCCAGCGGAAACCTACCAGGCATCAGAGCTTAGAAGGGAGTCTTAAAGAATGAGGAGGTAGCTGGCAGGCAATGTGGCAGGAAGGGCTACAGAACAGAGGAGGGCCCTCCTCTACAGTCCTGGGAGCCATGTTCACTCAGACTGATGATGTCAAGGGTTGTAGCAGAGACCAGATTAACCAGGCATTCAAGTGTTAGGCTAAAGGGATTGGGCTTTATCTTGGGAGCCACTAGAAGGTCTTAAACTGAGGGTGATAAGGTTAAATATCTGGAAACACCTTGGAGGCCAGGAGGTAGGTAGACAGGAAGGGGAAACTCCAGGTGCAGGTGCTGCAACTACTCAAGAGAGGGCTGACTGTTAATGATGGGCTGCAATAGGGGTGGATGTACTGGGCACAAGTCTTCAACAGATGTCTGCTATGTGACTATTCATGGGGAAATGGGCCTGCAGGTGGGTACGGACCTCTCCAGGCATAAGCAGGAGAGTGAGGCTGGAGAAACACCTAGGAATGGTGGCAGAAGGATAGTGCTTAAGGCAGGAGACCAGGAGCCAGAGGCACCTGGAAGCTGAAGGAGACACACTCACACACACAGAAACATGTAAGGCAGACAGACAGCCTGGGGACACACATGGAAAGCCTTAGCCCCTCTTTACACCCAGGCTGCACACACACACACACAGATGCACACACACACAAACACTGATTCTGCCCTTCCTGGCTTTCCACTGCACCCAGGGGCCAGGGGCCATGTGCCAGGCTGGAATGGCTATACTTATTTCATATGTGCTGCACCAGGCAGCACCAGAGAGGCAATGGTCAGTTGCCATCCCCCAGAACCTTGAGTAGCACTCACCTCTTGAACAGGAGGATGGCGATGACAATGAGTATGATGAGGATGACCGCCAGGACGGGGCCTGTCACCCACAGCATCTCAGGCTCCTCCTGCTGCTGAGCTGGAGTCACCTGGACCACAATCTCATCCGAGTAGGGGCTGGAGGCATAGCGCTTCTGTGGACAGGTGGAGAAAGAGCACCAGCTGTGAGCTCAGTGTGAGGACCCCCGCTCCCTGCCCATCAAACCCAGGCAAGGCTCTGGTGCTGGGATATGGAGGACCAGCCCCAGTCTGCTCTCCAAACTCTAGGAGGCTGACCTGAGGCTGGTCACCAGACTTGAGAGCCTGGGACCAAATTAGGTCTGGCCTTCTGGGTCCTGTGGCCTAGTGTCTTGGGATATCTAGCACAGGTCTTGCGTATCAGGGCTGCCCAAGGTAAGGATCTTGAAGACCTTGGGCTGCTGCAGACCTGGGGTCTCCTAGTGTCTGAACCTGGCCTAGTCTTAGGTCAGGCCCAGGGTCTCAGGATGCTGGGAGCCAAGCTGGCTCAGACAGACCTGGTCCACAGGTTCCTTCAGAGAGGCGAGCACGAAGCACTGGTAACTCAGGTCTGGAGACAGGGGCCGGTTGTAGAAGCCCCGGTAGCTCTTCTTATCCCCCAGGGTGAAGGTCTCAGGGAGCACATCCACTTGAGCTGCCACATACGGCTTCAGCCGTTCTGCCTGGCGCCTCCGCCGCCGCCGCTCCTCCCCACCCTGCTCAATAGCCTCCAGAAGCTGGCAGGGCAGAGCAGAGCATGGAATCACATGAGGCCTTGGAGCATACTGCCCTGGAGGCATCACCTCCTGGGGCTGAGACCAAGGCCCACCTTCCATGAAGGGACCCAAGCCTGGCCTACACACTGCCCATATAGAGTACCACTGGGCACCCCAATGCCACTCCTCCTGCCAGCCCCTGAGAAGAGACCTCATGGGTAATCTAATCTAACCAAACAGGCAGTTTTCATATGGGCTGTGAGGACAGGGCAGAGACTTCCATGTCCAGGAGAACTTAGGCTTAAGGCTTAAGGCTCACTCCATGGCTTCCGCATCCACAGGCTTCTCCCAAGTCCACAAGGCTTGGGCCTCTTAGAGCTGCAGAGATGTCTCTATTGCTTCCCATCCCAGGGGAATTTCACCAAATGCCTCCTGGGAATTCTCTGTAAGCCCTCCAGGGGTTCTCTGTACACTCTGGGGGTTCCATTCAGAGTCCATCTCTCCAGGGAGGGGGCAGGCTGCCAGCCATAGCAGCCAGGACAGTGACTTTAATTGGAAAGAGGATCCAGGAAAGTCCGCTGGGGCAAGACTCAGGGCAAGGTGGTCACTGCCAACCACCGTGTGGGGCTGCCATCAGTGCTGGTCCCCTCCCCAGGCACCTCGTCTAGCTCCAGCTCCTCAGGTGTGCTCCATCTTGGTGCCAGCATGCTCCCGCCCACACGATCAATGGGCACCACCACGATGTAGAACCACCTGAGTGGAGAGAACAGTCAGGACTGTCACCACCAGCACACTATAACCCTGCGTGACCCCGGTCCCCAGCTCATCTTCACACCTAACCAGGGAGGGATCCTGCACTTGGGGCATGGATAGGGAGAAGCGGCCATCCTCTACGTATGCAGAGGCAGGCATTGGCTTGTGTGGCAGGAGGTCAGGGGCAGTGCGGATGGACACAAGGTGTTGCAGGCCCCCTGCACTGCTGCCGCGGTTCATCAGCACAAACGAGTACTCTGTGTTGGGCTGCAGATCTGCGATCAGCTTTCGCATCGAGTGGCCATCCACCTCCACACTCTGCCCATTGTACAGAATCTGTGGGGAAAGAAAAGGAGAGAGAGCAGTGCCACCAAGTAAGGCTCTCCACTATGGACCTGCAGGTACCATGGTTATACAACTGAGACCTATTTCACAAACACATGCACATGTTATTGGGATTGTAATGATGGCACACAGAAAGCCTGTGCATATGCTGGTGTGGGTTGGCCATGGCCTTTATCTACCTTGAAAGGCACAGCTGACTTGTAGGAGTCAGGGACCTCCCAGCTGAGCAGCACAGATGTCTTCATTGCAGCTGCCACACGGAAGTTTTTGGCAAATACTGTGGAGGCATAAAGAGTAAGTTCTGGCTGGCTAGCTGGAGTAGGGTTGAACAGGCCAGAGTATGAGACACTGGTTGAGGAATGGGGTAGTTAGGACTAACTACAGAGAATCAAGCACCCCAACTCCTAGCTTTAAGTTGCACAGTCCAACTCCCACCCCAAGGTCCTCCACAGTAAGCACCAAATGGGGCAGGGATACCACAGCACCCAGGGCCGGAATCTCCAGAAGAGTGTGAGTGAAAGCTTGAGCTCACAGACACCATGTCAGAATGGCCAGAGGTCAGTGGGCTGTGATTTTGAGAAGCACGTGGTCATACAGCAGAACACAGTAGAGGATGTTCACTAAATGTCGGTGCCCAAGAGATTAGGGCCACACACCACAGATCAGTAGTTTGCACACCCAAGAATGATGATGTAGTCAAAAGTGATCAGTGGGTCAAGGTCACGAGAGATTGGAAGATCACGCAGTAGAGGTAAGTAGGTCAATACAGCAGAGATCAGGGGGCCACACACTCAAGAACATTGTGATTGTTCACTAAAGGTTAGTGGTCATGGTCATGAGAAACTGAAGTGAAGGGTCACAGAGCAGAGGCTGGTGGATCACAGCTGCCAGAGGTCAGTGTGTCAAGGAGATGAGAGGTCCCTAGGCACAGCCACACTTGGGCAGGCGCTGCCAGCCTGCAGCACACACCTTGCTCTACAGGCATTGTCCGGGACTGGATGCTGGGGCTGAGCGGGCCGGCACCTTTGCTGGTACGTGCGCGGACCTTGACGTCGTAAGTGGTGTCCGGTTTGAGGCCAGAGAGTGTAAGCTGGGTGTTGGCAGTAACATTCTGCAGCTCCTGCTGGCTGTTGATGTCACGGTACACCACAGTATAGTTGGTGATGCGCCCATTGCGCTCCGCCAGCACCGGAGGGTCCCAGGCTAGTTCCGTGGTAGATGTAGTCAGTCCTGTCACTCGCAGGTTTTGGGGGAAGCCACTGGGCACATCTTCGGGGGTTGTGATCTCCTTCTCGAACTCCTCACCTGGGCCAGCCCGGTTCTTAGCAGCGAGCCGGAAGATGTAGGTAGCCCCTTTGTGCAGGCCAGTGACTGTAAAGTGCTGGTCATCCTTGCCAAAATCTATGGTGTTGGGCTGCGTCTCATCGGCCCGGTGATACTGCAACCGGTAGCCCAGCAGCTCACCAGGCAGCTCCTTGGGTGGGTGCCACTGAAGCAGTGCAGTGTTCATGGCGGTAGTGCTGACCATCATGGTGGGCCGGCCTGGGACTGAACAACCACGTGCTGGGCTCTGGCACTGCCCTCCCCGCTGCCCACCCTCAGCTCTGTCCCTGATCCGTCACTCACCTGCCCCTGTTGTTGCAACAATTTTAGGCTTGCTTCGGGCACCATCCCCCTTGGTGGTGTAGGCAGCGACAGTAATGGAATAGGTGGTCTCTGGGGTGAGGCCACTGATGGTGGTTTCCTGAGGAAGAAGGAGGGGCAGTTCCCATCACAGTGTGCAGGAAGAGGCCAGACTGTCAGCCACCTCAGGACCCTAGCCCAGAGAGCCCCAGGCACACAAGGCCAGAGATCCTGATAGGTGGGGGCTGTGCAATGCTGGAGGCAGGACAGCCAGGTGGGACGTGGGCTGGGAGGATCCGGCCCATTCCAGCAGCCCCATGCCTGGGGCAGTCAGCTCATTCATCCTTTCAGACAAGAACAAAGGGCCAGACTGTTTCCTTCACTCCATTGTGCTAAAAATGACACCTCATGAGGTCCCTGCACACTCAGGCACAGAGCCTCACACGCACCCAGTACCTTGTATGCCTTTTGGCATGCACAAGCACAAAGACTACAGCTCCTCCTGCATAAGCAGGTGCAGGGCCACTTAGGGACAATAAGGGAAATGCACGCACACATATACACAAGTGCATGCGCACACACGAACAGTGGGGAGGAGGGGAGGGCCAAAGCCCCACACTACAAGGTAAAATGATCCCCATCTACATCAGTGACTCTGACATCCATGCCCTGCAGTACCTTCTGAGACAGAGGTGGAGCGAGATAAGATTGAGGACAAGGGCTCCCTAAAACCCATCTGGAGAACACACTCCCATCTCTTCCCACTGATGCCCAAGAAGTCAGCCAGGGTATTTCCTTCTGTCTTGACAAGTCCTATCCATATACCCATCTCCAGCAAAAGTATCAATTCCAGACATGCGGAGAAATAGCACAGGCCAAGCCACGCCACACAGAAAGAATAGGAAGAAGGAAGGGGGACCATCGTGCAGTGGAAACAGGGCTGTTACCACCAACCTTGGTGTCCCTCCAGCTCTGAGCCTTGGGAGGGGCCACTGCAGCTGCCAATAACCCCTCGCAGGCCCCCTCCTGCCTCAGCTGGAGGGTCTCCCAGGGCTGGGGCTCCAGCAGCACCAGTGCTGGACCCAGTTCCCTAGTTCTTCTCCCAGCCTGGGCCCTTTGCAGGTGATTTTTCACTCCAGGGATCAATATGGCCTAATGATCAGGATTGGATTTAACTCCATCCCTGTCTGGCTGGAGCAGGGGCCAAGCCCTGGTCGATCATGAACACTGGCCTCAAATTGCTGCTCAACGGGTGAGAAGTAAGGATTAGAGGAAATGCCAATCATTGCTCAGCCTGGTGCTTGCATGTGAACACCAATTTTCTCTGGATGTGGCTGGTGTCCTGTGGATCTTGGCAACACAGGCTGGGAGAGGGGAGTGTCCCAGGAACCCAGCCTGACCCGGACTTGCCCGTGCTAGCACACCTGTTACTTACATAGTCCTCGGACTCCTCTGGCTGCCACTGACCGCGGGAGGGGGAGAGAAAGGGAGACAGGATGGTGAAGGACTCTGGTCTGGAGGGGACATGGTCCATGGAGGACAGATGGAGGGCTTCCACCTTTGAAGTACCCATGGGAATAGTAGCCCAAGACCACTCCCCATTCATGAGGAGTCCCTGCCTCACTGAACATGAACTGTGTGTACCAGGACAGAGGAGGATAAGGAGTCCTAGAGGGCAGACAGTCTGAAAGGAAAGGGCAGGCTGAAACCAAAGGTCAGGGAACGTGGGGCAGGGGTACTCTGTGGAAGATGCTGCCAGATATGGTGGTGGGCTCCACAGCTCAGGCAAAGAGACACTGAGGGGTGAGTGGAGTGACCACACATCCTGGTTTGCCTGGGACAGTCCTGGCCACACCCTACAAAATTCCCATAAGGAATCTGTCTGGCCTCTTCGCATATTCTGTTCCAAAGTCTTTGTGATAGAGCTTGTCAGAACAAGGGGAACTTAGGCCACTCTAGCACTGGGGCCAGTGGCCAGATGCCAGACCAGCTCTGCATGGGTGGCTGGCCTGGAAGACCCCAAGGCACTTTAGGCTAGACATAACATGGACTATCTTTTTGTGTTATATTTCATTGTCCAGCCCCTAGCCCTCCAGGGTCACAAACCCTCAGAATGGAGGCCTCAGTCCCTTTGCTCATCCAACTAGAGAGTGTGCACATACCAGTGGCCTAGAATTTGCCACTGCTGGCTGAGCTCAGTTTGGGTTTCTTTGCTTGAGAGGAGACCTGGGCTGACCTGGGTCAGAGACAGAGTGAGAGACAAGGCAAAGACAGAGAGGGTAGGAAAAAAAAATGAAGAGAGAAAGGCAAAGAAGGGGTCAAAAGAGTGGTAGGGGAAAGGAGGAAGGAAAGAGGACAGAGTAGAGGTTGAACTAGGCAAAACCAGAGCAGTGAGGAAAAGAGATGCAGATCATGAGAAAGGGACAAAAGGAGATAGGGAGACAGAATGACAAGCCTTACATGGAGGCCACACAGGAGGAGAAAGGTCAGGCTATATGTTTATAGAGGCGGGGGGAACATGCCACATGGTTCTTCCTGAACTGATGGGGGCCCTGGGCTGAGCAGATGGTACTGTTAGGTGTAGGACAGGCTGTGGTGTCCTGACAGGGAAGCACAGGGGACAGCTGGGCCCTGTGACCAGGCTGGGAACCAGGCTGCATTTGGTCTTCTACCAGTTCAAAGAATGATCCAGTCCCAAGGGGGCCACAGGGCAGGCCCTGGCTTCCTGGAGCCCAGGCTCAGGGGACAGTCCTCCTCAAGAACACAAGGCTGAGAATGCACTGTCCTGATGCTTTGGCCCAGCTTCCTTCCAAACTGCTTGGGACCAGAAGGGGGCACCCGAAGTGGCTTCCTTGGAACCCCTGTGGCTGCAGCTACAGCACTAGCCCCCTAGGATGGGAGGGGCTGCAGGGAGCCATTCTCAGGATGTTTCTGGGTGGGTGTGTCCACTGAGGCTTCATGAGGGGCCCTCAACCTGCCCCAGGAATGCAGGCGGGTACACACGCCTGCTGCCTCCACCTTTTGGTCCCTCTGCACCAGGCAAGCTGAGAGGAGAGCACCCTCTGGGCTTTAGATGGCTAAACACAAAGGCTCCTGTCTGTCTGTGTGGGCAACCCACCCCTCAGCACAGTCTACACAGCATAAGATTCATGCTGTACTCTTGCTCCCAGGCCAGGGAGGTGTGAGAAGATGAATGGGCAGAAAATCCAGGCACCTACCCCTGGGACTGCCTCAGTGCTGGCCCATGAGGACCCCTAGGCCATGATTCAGGATGGAGACTTTGAGAGGAGACCACACCAGGTGTTTTGATGCTTCATTATTCTAGGAGGGGTTCATGAGAGCAACTGTAGCCCTTTGCCAGGGATGAGAGACCTGACTTCCTCTCCAAGCTCTCCCACCCACGTACTCGGTAACTGGTCACTCACATAAACTCTTGGTGCTCGATGTTCTTCATGTGAATAGCAAATCAGTGGTCAAAACACCCCAGGGACCTCACTCCAAGTTCATGGGCAGAACCATCACCCCCAAGAAGATAGAAGCTCCTAGTGGGAAGCATGAGGCTGGCTGGCAGGCCAAGCCCTTGAAATAAACATCAGGGTGAGGAGCAGAGTGACACTCAATTTGACCATTCACAGAGCTCTGCTATGGCCACTGGCCTGTAGCTGAAGAGGGTAGATAAAGAACCTAGGAGGCCCTGCCTGTTCTGGGTGTGGCAGGAAGGGATGCCTAGCAGCAATGCCCAGGATGAAAGCATAGGTGAAAGGCTCTGCCTGGCCACTACAGCAAACATGCTTCTTGCAAACCCCAAGGCTGGAGCATGGGGTCTGTGAAGACAACCCCTTACTGTGAGCACTGATGGCTGAGCCAACAAATATTCCTGCCAGGCTGGAGATGCTACAAGGGCAGATGGGGCTGGAAGGGCCTGGCCTGGGCTGCTGCTAGACAAAAGAGGGAGTATCCCTAGAACCTAGTCTTCACTTCTTGATCCCAGTGCCCACCACCAGGTATGACAAGGCACTTGTGGTGTCATAACCAGAAAAGGCAGTCTCCATGCCTGGCATGGCAGAGGAGAGAGCAAATCTAGGCTCCAAAGACAAACTGATGCACCCTGGTCTCTGGCCACCCTTCCACCCACCACTGTGTAGTCACGCACCTGGGCCTCAGCCAGCATGACGTCCTGGATGATGGGTGGGCCTCGAGGCTCACCATTCTCTAGCCGCACATAGGTGACCTGGTAGCCTCGGATCTGGCCGTGCTGCTTGCTGGGGACAGGCAGCTTCCAGGAGACATGCACGGCAGTGGAGTTGAGTGGCTCCACCTCCACCTTCCGAGGTGGCCCGCTGGGCACTGGGGGCCAGGTAGAGAAGGAAGTCAGGCCTGGTAGTAGGGACTCTGGCTTAGGTGGGCACAGCAAACTTGAGGGCCTTGACTCCACACCCCACTCCCCAGAAAAGGTCATGGCATAGCTTCTTTAAGCTGGTTATTCCAGTGAGGAACCCTGTGCCTGGCACAGGGAAGAGCACAGGACCAGCCCTGCCAGGGATAGCTCCCTTGGTTGGGAGAGCACACATGGGAAACAGGTGGAGGTGAGGCACCAGGTCTTTGACTCCCCCAAAGTTGGTACAACCTGTCCCAATTCTTTGTGGGCCCCCATATCTTGCTGATGTTCAATGAAGGTGGAGGCCCACTCACTCTACTTTGAGCCTTTTGCACCCATCTTCCCAGTCTTGACCTCTCCAATCTTAGGTGGGGTTGCTTCTCCTGCCCTAAACTTTGAAGGCCTCAGCTGTCTTAGAAATGGCCCAAAGGCTGGGACTTGGGCATGGGTCGCCCCATTAGCTCCATCTCTTGCTTGGGACTACACCAGAAGATGGGTCTGTTTTGTACAGGAAAGACCCTGGGGGCTTGGGGGGTGGTATCCCAGGCAACGTGCCGCCCTCCCCCACCCCTCCTTGTGCCAATGCCGCCTACCGTCCTCGTCAGTGCGCACCAGCACTGGGCTGCTCTCAGGACCGGGGCCCACGTCTGTGTGTGCCCGCACCCACACCCGATACTCCGTCCACTTCTCCAGGCCCACCAGGTCCCAGCTGGAATGTTCGCGGCTGATGCCATCCACCACATGCCGCCTGCGGTCCTCGCCGTCCACTGCCTCATAGGCCACGGAGTACTGGGTGATAACGCCATTGCGGCTGTCGGCCGGCGGCGGGACCCAACTTACCCGGACTGTAGTGGAGCCCACGCTCACACATGTCACCTTCTGGGGAGGGGCGGAGGGGGCTGGGGAAGACAAATGGGAGGAAAGCAGGCAGATGGAGGGTGGGGATCACAGGCTTGGCGACCAAGTCACAGGGTTCTGGAGACTCACCCAGGCAGGCTACCCCAAGTACTGAAATAGTCCCTCTAGGGAGGTGCCACCACTGCCGTTGGACAGCCCGGATCCCTCTGAACTATAGGCTCTCTCCTCCCTCCTCCCTCTCTCTGTCTGTCTCTGTCTCTGTCTGTCTGTCTGTCTGTCTGTCTCTCTCTCTCTCTCTCTCTCTCTCACACACACACACACACACACACACACACACAGCATCTCTCCAGGCATATGCTATCTCAAACAGAACACACATGGTATCGGATATGTACACGTTGGAAGAATACAGCTCTTCTCTTCTTGGGACAAGTGGCCCAAAGGGTTCTTTCAGTGTAAGGTTGCCTTGACTTGGCCTCTGTG
Organism: Pedetes capensis; assembly: GCA_007922755.1. NCBI lineage: Eukaryota > Metazoa > Chordata > Mammalia > Rodentia > Pedetidae > Pedetes > Pedetes capensis. The sequence continues at coordinate 39,119 of VMDO01004186.1, forward strand.
CCTGAGCCACAGTTAACCACAGAAACTGGAGGCTACATATGGAGGCAGACAAAGGCCCCTAGGGCTTGGAGAAAAAGTATCCAACAGAGTATTCACACTTAACAGGTCCCTTGGGGGTTAGAAGGAAGGTGTGAGTTCTCTTTGTGCCAAGGGACATTGCCAGAGTCCATATCAAAGTCACTGTGGCCAATGCAAGGGCTTCCTCTCCATCTCAAGTTCTGCCTCTAGCCCTGCCTGGGTGACCTCAGCAGCACCTCCTCTCCAAGGCTTTCCCTTCCTCTGCAATGATACAGCACTCTCACTAGTAGGAGCAGCGTTACTTCCAAAAACGTGGCCTCCTACCTTCCTCTGTAGATTCTCAACTTTTGTTCCACCTCAGTTGTTCCAGACCCCCAGCACTTCTACTCTTCAGCCCTCAGGACCACCATCCATCATATTCCATTCTGACAGCCCTTAATATTCAGCTTTGACTGGCTCACCACTCACCAATAATCCAACCCTCTCACCTCTGTCTTTCCATCTCTGCCCAGCGTGCACCAAGCAGTGAATGAGGCAGCACTGAGGCGAGCAGGAAAAGCTGCCTCCACAGCGAGGCTACCTCCCAGGATCCCATCCCCCAGGGGCCTCTAGCTGGGCCCTCGGTGCTGCCTGCTGCTCTCCCCTGTGCATTGCTCACTTGGCCACTACACGAGATGTGACCCATCTCCCCTCTGCTCCCCAGCCCACCAGTTCCCTCTGCCTCCCAGCACATGACCTGGTCTCCCACTCTGCAGAGAAAACTGAGCCTTCTAATAGGAGCTCCCTCCACTTCAGGCTACCAAACCCACCTGCCTATCTGCACTCTTTCACAGAATGGAGACGGGTGATACTCTGTCCCAGGCCATCTTCTCTCATCACCCAGGCTCTCGCCCTTCTTTCTACCTTGGAGACTCTACCAGTTATCCTTCCCATGCTTTCTGCTGTCCTACTGAATCTCTCCCACTAGCATTTAAATATACTGAAGATATTCCCACCAAAAAAGAAAACCTCGTCCTTGGCACCATGGCTCCCTCAAGCTACTGTGGTCTACCTCACAGCTGAGCTTCTCGTCAGCCTCCGAGCTTGTTGTCTTATGTCCCCATCTCCCACAAGGTCCCCACCATTCCAAAATGCTCGTCCAGGTTTACTCTTCCACCCTGCTAGATCCAGCAGGAAGGCCTGTGTTCCTCTGCTCCTGGCCACTCCACAGCAGCCTCTGGTCTACCTCTCAAAACTTTTTCCAACCTCAAGACACTCCATGCTCCTGGATTTCCTCTGATTGCTTGTCTTCTTTCTCGGGTCTGCCTCTTGCAGCCCAGGCCCTGGACAGCACACAGTGACATGAACTTGGTTCCTGAAAACAGGTACAATCTTTACACCTGCTTCCATCCATTTCCTACGCTGGGGCACTATGCTTCTCCCAGATCTCACACACCAGAAATAAGATATACCTAGCTTCTTTCTCTCTACTCTCCATTTTCAATCTGTACAAAGTCCTAGGCAGTTAGCATCACAGCCAACTCTCAAATCTATCACTACCACTTCAGCTGAAACATCATCCTTTGCCTAGACCATTGCAAAGGCTCCTAAGTGGCCTCCTGCTTCTTGGGCTGCCCTGTCCATTCTCACAGAGCAGCCAGAGCCACCTTCTGTCGCTACACCTGATGGCTAAGGATCTGGTGGTTGCTGCCACCATGGTGGCCTGCAGACTCTCTGCCCGAGGCCACCATGTTCCCTGCTTATATCCCTTTGCCCATTTGGCTCCCACCCTTCCTTCAGGCCTTGGAGAACAGTCACCTGCTCAAGGAAGCTCTCTTAGACCCCTCATCAGAGGAGGTTCCTATGTGGTCATCTCTCCACTCTGTCCATCTCTCCACTCTGTCCATCTCTTCCACCCCATTTTATATAAATGTAATTAAAAGCTCATCTGGGTAATTGCAGGTGTCTTTTCTGTTTGTCACATTCCACTGCAGGGTCCCCTTGGGCAGAGGCCAAGTCATCTGGTCATCCTGCCAGTCCTCCACTGTAATGAAGCCTAGCCTCCAGCAGGAGCACTACAGGTGCTTCTACAACGAATCCATGAACACAAGGTCACAGGCAGCCTCTTGACATCATCATTCCACACACACACAGTCCCATACCATACAGACTCCACAGACACTGCCATGCTTATGGTCACCACGTGGTCACTATCTCAGTCACACAGTATCACCCAGCCACAGTCACATCATGGCCATGTTATCAAATAGCCTCACAGACAGCAGCCCACTGTGGTTATGCCATCACAGATGGGCTACACAGTACCATGCCAAGAGTCACACATACTCTCTGACAGTATGTCACCTGGAGAGCTACCAAAACCCACAGACATGGTCATGGGGTCACCAGTCACTCACAGAGATGATCACAGGGGCACACCCAAGCTCCACTGACACACATACTTGTGATCAGTTGTGGTCACACATGCTCATAGGTGGTGCCACATATACAGCCAAGCTGTCACAGAGTCTCACACATGCAGAATACAGTAACATACCACGTAGTTGTCACACAAGTGACATGGTCCTACAGACAGACACGGGGACAAGCTCCATCACACAGTCACCTTCTCTGAGTGTAGTAGCCTCAGGGAGATTACCCAGCTCATGCATAATTCTCGTGATGGGGTATGAGGAAGGGGTTGGGGGTGATGAGGGAGATGAGATGTGGGACTATAGGGAGGGAAGACAGCCATCAAAGCAGGTCTGGGATGGGGCAGGCCCACTAAGTCATAGGTGTGACTGAGGCAGGTAGAAGTCGAAGGTGAGTCACAGACACAGAACTTACCTGGGCAGGATGTGGGGCTCTGGGGGAGGGAGGGTCAGGAGGCTGGGGAAGGAGCAGGGACGGAAGCCACTGTCTGGACATGGACTAGGGGGCACTTACCTGTCCCTCTCTGGGTGCAGACTCAGAACCCAAATCAGAGTCCAGTTCTAGGCCTAGCAGACCTGACCACCCACCCAGTGGAAGGGTAAAGGTGTGTGTGTCCCAGCCCAGAGAGTAGCCTTAGGAGACACTTACTGGACTGTGCTGTGCGGGCCTCTACGGTGGGGGTAAAGACGCCCACGCCCACATCTGAGTGGGCAGCCAGCTGGAAGCGGTAGAGTGTATCGGGCTTCAGGTTCTCTAGAGTGTAGGAGGACGTGGGGTTGAAGGTCAACTTGTGCTGGAAGAACAGAGGGCACTCACTCACTGCTTGGACCACGAAGGCCACTCAGGTTGTTTCCCACATGGGCTGCATCCTGGAGACCCACCCTGGCTCCTGGACTGGTTCCACACCACAAGGTCCTGTGGACCCCACAAGAAATGCATGGCCTGGCTATGCCACAGGTGTGTCACAGGCCACAAAAGCCACCAGGGATACCATGCCCTGGGGGAAGTTCAGGGCTGTGCCAGTGTCACATGAGTCACAGAGCCTACGAGACCCAAGGGTAGACCCTAGGAACTTTCTCCCAAGCACAGAGATGGCAAAGACCTTAGAACCATACAGGCCACGTGAGCCACAAAAATCCAAAGAGAAATTCCAAAGGCTACACCCACATGAGCCATAGAAGCTACGAAAGCTCACCTGGGTGCACCCATCACAGACCTGGAGGACCCACTCCTCACTCCCCGCTCCTCCCTTCCCAGCCTGATGGCTCACCTGCTGGCCTTCGTCCTCTGCTGCCCAATATACCAGCTCATACTTGATTACCCGCTCCTGTGAGGGCAGCAGCCATGAGAGCTGGATCCTGGTGTCTGACTCGGCCTCGGCCTGGAAGTCTGCAGGCTGCGCAGGCACTGAAACACCCACGACAGGTACCATCAGCCCTGCCACCCCTGCAGAGGCAGCTGTGCCCAGAGAAAGGGCAACTCTACTCTCACTCTCATGTTTTGCAACACAAGTTGTTGGAAGACACTTGAATGGAGTAGGCACCCTCTTCTCACCGAACTCCCAAACTCATAGCCTCAGGGAGCAGGAGAGGCTCTGCCCCAGCCAGCCAGGACACAGGCACCACCTACCTCCTTGCTGTGTCTTGACCTGGATGGAGGGGCTGGGTGGGCCATCGCCCACAGCAGTGAAGGCAAGTACACGCAGGCTGTAGGTGATGCCAGGTAGCAGACTGCCCACAGTGGTGAGGAGCCCCGCGTCGGTGTTATGCTTATGCCAGGCGCTCAGTGGGCGGCGGGAGTCCGGAGTATAATAGACGCGGTATCCCCGAACCAGGCCATTGGGCTCCTCAGGTGGCTCCCACTGCACCAGCATGGTGCTAGCACTCAGCATGCGGGCCTGCACGCGGCGTGGAGGGCTGGAGGGCGCCTGCTCACCTGTGCGTGCCCGCACTGCCTCACTGGGCAGCCCTCGCCCAATGCTGTTCACTGCCAGAACGCGGAAGGCATATTCTGAGAAAGGGCTGAGGCCACCAATGCTGTAGCGGGTGGTGGCCACACCATCCACCTCTTGGAAGGGGCCTTCTGTGCCAGCTGCACGGTACTGGATGCCATAGTAGGACACAGGCTCCGCATTCCCTGAGTCCCAGGTCAAGGTGACGCTTGTGGCAGTTGTCTCTGTCACCACAAGATCAATCGGAGGCTTTGGCAGAGCTGAGGACAAAGTGGAAAGCTCAGAGCTGCCCAAGGACATGACCCTGGGAACCAATCCTACCCTTGGGCATCATCCAAGAGCATGTGATGTGGCCACCACAGGGTAACTGACACACACAGCCCACTTTGAAGAATGGCCTGAAAAGTTACAGTGAGCTCTGATGGCACCTAGTGGGGCACAGCAGCCAGGTCTACTGGTGCTGCCAGGAATCTTGGGTCATTTGCTATGTAACATGTTACACTTGGGACCCACAGTCACTGGATCTTTATGTCAAACATGACTCACCTAACAAATAGACCCAGAGGTGATAAGTTCTTTGAGGTTGCATGCAGATGGAAAGCAACCAAATTAGGTAGCAGAGACTTACCTCTGTAGCTCACCTATGCTCACCTGGTGGCTAGTATATGTAATGGTACAGGAGAGAAAGGTATTTCCTAATGGACTAGCCTTGGAGTTTAGAAAGAGTGATACAGGCACAGGGGATATAGCTCAGGGGTAGAGTGCTTGCCTAAAAAAGTCCAAGTCCCAGCTGGGTGTGGTGATACATACCTGCGATCCCAGAGACTGAGGAGGCAGAGGCAGGAGGATAGCAAGTTTGAGACCAGAGGCAGTCTGCATAATTTAGTGAGACCCTGTCTCAAAAAGTAAAAATATGGGCTGGGGTGCAGCTCAGTGGTACAGCACTTGCAAAGCGTGCAAGTGCATGGCTCTGGGTTCAACCCTGAGTACTGGAAAAAAAAAAGTGAGGGGGCTACTGACCCCAAAAGACCCTATGACTTGGCTCAAATTGAAGGTGGAGAGGTCCACAATCATTCCATAACTGAATACTAAGTGCTAGGCACTGCACCGGGGCCACAGTGCCCCATGGTCACACCCCTGTTCTTATGGAGTTTACACTCCCGCACGATAATTAATAAATGAATTAACAATAACCATGTGCAACAACTGCAGGAAGAGGGTGCTGAGATCCAGAAAAATGCATGGAATCTTCTTGGACGGGGTGGCCAGGGAGGGAAAGTCTCACAGGGTTGAGGCCTGAGCAAGGAGATGAGCCAGTGACTGGACGAGCTAGGCAGGGAGTGAGGCAAGCTGAACAGCTTGTATCTGTGCAGCTGGTATGTGCTGAGAGTAGGAGTCTGGCGGGCCCTAGGGGACCACAGGGAGGTTCCTGCTCTGTGTCCCAAGAGCAAGGACAGCCCCTGAAAGCAGTCTCTCTCCTTCCTCCCTACCTTGTTTTTTGCCCCCAGTATTGTGTATAGAACCCACAGCCTCACATCTGTTAGGCAAGCATTCCACCACTGAGCTGCACCCCGGGCACCTTTCCTTTATGTTTTTATTCTGAGAAAGGGTCTTGCTAAATTGCACAGGCTGCTTCTGGCCTCGAACTCACAATCCTCCTGCTTTAGTCTCCTGAATCACTGGGATTACAGGCATGTGCTACCATGTCCAGCTTCTCCCTTTCTTAAAAGAGAGTGACATTGGGCTGGAATACAGCTCAGTAGTAAAGTGCTTGCCCAGCATGTGTGAGGCCTGACTTCCATCCCCAGTTTCCACCCCCTACCCCTCAAAAAGCAAGTGGCATGATCTTGGTTTATATCTTAAAAAGATCATTCAGGTTGAATAATGGAAGCAGGGAGACCATGAAGGAGTCCATCACATACGTGTTACATATGTGCTATATATACATGCTTGTGCTCTAGGCTCTGTGCAGTGAGAACCCACCTCTTCCCTTGGCTACTATTTTACTACATCCTTTCTGGGAGGCTGTTCAATCTGAGGATCTGGTACTGTGTAGTAGCTGAGGGGTAGACTGGGTTCAGACCACCAAGGTTTAAGTTCCTGCTGCGTCATTTACTTTCATGTGACCCTGGGCAAATGATGGAGTCTCTCTGTGCCTTGATTCTCTCATTTGTAAAACGGAGATAATAATAAGCACATCTATCTCTCAGAGTAATTTAAGAACAAAGCAAAACAAAAGCTATGTTTACTATCATGATGTTTGCTGCCTAGGAACTCAATACACACTAGCAATTCTCATCAAGACTAAGAGTAACAGAAACCCCTCCCTCTCTTTAAGGGCCTAGAGGACTCAGAGCTGAGGCACCCAGGAGAGGGTAACGACCCCTCAGTCCTGCCTGTGTCCACAGCAGTCAGCTCCCACTCACCTCCCACAGCCCTGTGACAGGGCAGGGCATCAGCTGGGGCAGACACCTGGCACACTCACCTTTCACTGTGACCTGGGCTGTGGCCTCTATCATGCCCAGCGAGGAGATGGCCACACAGGTGTAGTTGGCGGAGCGCACGACATTGCTGAGCTCTAGCACATTGCGGCCAACTGGCATCTCATCCTCTTTGGTGAGCTCTTCAGCCCCCAACATCCACTTCACATAGGGCATAGGTGCGCCCACTGCCACACACGTCAGATTTACACTGCCGCCAGGCATCACCTCCTGGCTGCTGGGAGGGATGGAGAAACGAGGAGCCACGCGGCGCACTGCGGGAGGAGGAAAGAGGCACTCACAGGCTGGGCAGGACCCGAGGCTGGAAGGAAGGGCAGGGGAGCCTCATCCAAGAAGTCCCTCTTATCAGAGCCAAGACCATGCTCCGAGACAGGAGGGTGGCGTCCCTGGGCCCTGGCTCACCATCTCCCACCCAACTCTAAAGCTGGAAGCAGCCCCAGCACTCAAGGACTATCTTAAACTCATCTTAATGAGAGCTCTTGCAACCAAGCTCCCATTTTACAGCCTGGGACACTGAAGCAGGTCCAGGACTAGTGAGGGCCTCGATCCAGGTGGTCCTTCAGTGTCCACTCCTGTTTGCTACTGACCACCCTCCCCATGTGTCTCCTGAGGGACCAGCTGGGACACCAGTGAGAGAAATCCAGATCCTAGGGTGAGAGTCCTCAGAGCATGGCTAGGGTAGGGCAGAAGGTCAGTCTGTGAGTCACACAGCCACCTTCTCTGGAGTCGCTGCCTCCACCTCCAGGCTGGGGCCCGAGAGGAAGAGAAAAGGAAATGGCATGACCTGCTGGGCCTCAGCGGTGCTCAAGGTACAACCTGAGACCCAGGAGGAGAAGCTGCCTCTCAGGAAGGCTAGGCCAGGGCAAGGAGTCGGGCGGGCCAGGGACGTGGTCTGCGGGCGGATGGGCATGATGATGGCAGTAACATGATGAGGGCATCAAACAGACAGATTTCTGTGCCAGTGAGCAAGAAGTCTCAAGGAGGTGTGTGGCTATGCCTGGCCACAACTCCCCAGCCTTGGACTTCTCTGGCCAGAAGCTGTCCTGAGCTTCTCAGTCCAGGGTGCAGCCTAGAATCACCCCCTGAAGTTGCAAGCTTGGCACAGACATTCAAAGCATGCAAAGAGGGGAAGACATAGCACGTGCAGGCATGCTTGGCATACACCAGTCATGCAGTGCTAGACAGAGGCTTGAGTATGTCCTACATGGGCACTCTTACATACAGGGCCAGAGAAGGCAGGCAACAAGGCTAAGGGACCCAAGGGTACTATGAGAGCACTCATCTCTAAGGACCCTTGCTAGGGAGCCCAGGCATGCAGAGGACCTGCAATATCACATCAGGAGCACCTCGCAGAGCCCCAGATCACAAAATCAGAGCTGGAAGCAACTGCAGAGAACAACAGGTCCACCCTCTGACTTCACCACACATGGGTTATACTGAAGCCCAGAGTTGAGACATTCTTCAAGTCAGCTGCCGCCTGAGATATCCTTCAAATCTATTTGTTTCTTCCCAGATGCACAGGTAACTGCCACAACCAAACTCCAAGCTACCACCATCTCTCTCCAGGTCACTGCGGTGGATTCTTCATTGTTTTTCCCACCTTGTTGTCCTCTGCGCCACCCGACTCAACTGGTTCTTCACAAATAGCTGGCACAAATGTGTCACCCTTCTGCCTAACAAACCCTCGCAAGGTTCCTCAGTGCTCCGCCACCTGGCTACAAGACCTTGCTTAGTACCTGCTCCCACTTCTTCCACAGCTGGCCTCAGTGCCAGACCTCCAGCTGGAACCACAACACTGGTGGTCCCCCAAGTGCACCACATGATCATCTCAGGCTGGTCAGTGTCCCAAGGCTCACATGGGGTATTAGATTGTCTTGGGGAGATCCAGAGTTCGACCTTCTCCCAGAATCAGTACTTTCATTTTCTTTTCTTTTTTATAGGGTGCTGGAGATCAAACCCAGGGCCTCACATGTGCTAGGCAAGTATTCTACCACTGAGCTACACTCCCAGCCCCATCTTCATTTTCTCTAGGGGAGACAGCTCTCCTCTCATTCTTGGGATGTGGAGAATATGATACAGATCTGGATAATAAGATACAACCATCAGAAAAGTGACTTTCCAACACACAAGAGTACCTGTTCAAGAACAAACAGCAGAGAGCACAGCTAAGAGGCAAAGAAAAAGGCCTGGCCATACTATTTAAGTACCTGGCTCCAGCCCTGACCAATATCAAATCTACTTTTAGATTTTTTTAGTTTTGTAACACAAGAAACTTCTTGTTCTGCTTACACTGGTGTAAGGAGGTTTCTATCATCTGACCTAATGCTGGGAATCTGCACTGCTGATGACAATGTGTCATAAACACACTAGTTCACACACTAGTTCTTATGGCAGAGAACAGGGGATGACTGGCAAGTGTGCTACAGCAACAGAATCCCCTTAAAGAAATCCCCTCAACTGGTACAAGGTGAGGCACAGATAGCCGTGTTGCCAGCATGGGTACAGGCATACCGTGGGGGCAAGCTGGCCCCAGAGATGGGTGCTGGGAGGTGAGGCATGGGTACACAGGGACGTGTACAGGCCAGCTTCAGGCCTGCCAAGGAAGGGAGGGGTCCAGTACAGAGAAGCAGCCCCAACTGACAGGCCTCTCTGTCCTCCCAACCAGCTGCCCCATCTTCCTACCACTGAAGGGCATGGAAACAGGGTCAAGGGGAAATTACTCCTGAGTACTACTGTGTGGTGCAGAGGGGTCCCAAACCGCTGTCTCAGACTTCACACTACCACCAGAAGGGGTATGCCCACCTTCATATACATGGCAGAAGGTGGTCTGTGTGGTGAAAAGCTCACATCCTTTGGAGCCCTGGCTGACACAGCTAAAAAAAAGACCCAGAAGCCTATAGGGAGAAGCTTCAGGCAACTAAGGCTGACAGGAGAAGGCAGAGCTCCAGTGGTGTGAGGATGGCACTTGGACAGCCTGTGCCAGGGGAGAGAGGTCAGGGCTGCAAGCTTGATCCTGGTTAATGGTGGAATCCTGAGGCCATATCAGGTCCCTGGATGCCATAAGCAAGAGCCCCAGAAGAACTGTGTGGGTTCTTGGCCAATAAACCTCGCGCCCATACCTAAGTAGCCTAAAACCTTGACTTGACCCCTGATAGTCCCTGGAGGGCAGGGACTTCAGGCCACATGCAGACCTCGTGGATCAGCCCTGGATCAGGCCAATCCTTTGGACCACTTCTTTGAAAGCTTCCAACTCTAGCCACTATTAGGAAACTGAGGGGCTGTGGGAACTGACTCCAAGGATGGTTTTGTTTTCATTTTTACCCCTCCTAAACACAGGTAGCAGAGAGAACTACAAGGGCTAGTGATGAGTGTAGGGTCAGTTATGACCCTTACGGTTAACCCTAGCACCAGGCCAGGGAATCAATACCAGAAGCCCCCAGGTACATCATCCTTACTCTTTCACATGGACATCAGGCTCCAACCACATGCAAGGAATCCTGGAGCATAATTTCCTGCATCTTAGATACTTCTTTTCTGTGGGGTGGGGAGGTCAGCAGGTCTAGAGAGGAAAGGTGGAGGCAAAGAGGTACAAGAAACAATCTCCTGGTGTCCTGAATGCCAGTGGGACCCTGTGTCCTAGACCCTCCTGGACGGCCATCCCCATTGCCAACAGCCAGGAATGGCTGATGGCTCCCTAGAGCAGCCCTACCATCCTCCTCCTGCTGCCACAAGCACAAGGCCTCCAAAAGGAACAGGACTCACCCTGGACTCAGTCTATTGACAGAAGCCACAGCAGGGAAGGAAAAACTGGAGCTAGGAAAAATGCACTTAGGGTCTAATCTCAGGCTTCAACAATGCTGGTCTATTACCGTTCCCCGTGCATCCTTAGTGCTGACATTTTATAGACAATTTCCAAAACAGGGCCCTGCCATTTCTGGATTATATTTCAGCTGTAACTTTTAAGTCTAATTATTTGCACTGACAACCCCCTATAATAGGGCGGTGCGGCGCCCAGAGGCATCAGCATTCAGTGGAGTGACAGCCTAATCGCAGGGGGAGGCAGCCTCGCAATCTGCATTCACTTGCAGAAATTTCTCTGATGAAAATAACACAACATTAAGGAGGGATAAGGGGCAGGATCCACTGTATCAAGATAAAATAACTCTTTAATAAATAACCTTGTGGCTGCCGCAGAGCAGTAATTAAATGCTGGCGCACCCAGCACACAGTTTTAAGTAAAGCTGGAAAAATGTAAGATGCAATTATCAGCGCCAAACAAATTACCGGCCCGGCAAATCCCCCTGGAATATTTAGAAACTCATTTCTCCTTCCCCTTAAATATTTGTGTATGTACTTATTTTTGGTGAGACCACAGGGTGGGTGGTGGAATGGGGGAAGGGAAGGGACAAAGGATCCAGAGGGTGGGTGAAGGAGTGGCAGGGAAGCGGCTGCGGGCTGGGCTGTCTGCTGATGACTGTTTTCTGAATGCCCTGGCAGATCTGCCCGGTCAGCGAAATGGTATAACTGAAATGCCCCAGAGCTCAAGAGTGCATGTGGATGGACACTCACAGCTGATATCTGAGCCCAACTGCAGCCGTCCTCCTGACTGGCTCCCTCTCTCTCCCGGAGGAAACTCAAGCAACGGACCAAGAGGTAGAGGTGACCAGGTGGTTTGGGTCTGCTCCCTGTACCTAAGCTTCTGCCTTACTCCCAAAGCCCAGCAAACAAGAGAGCACCTTCTGACTCCTCAGACTATGTGCCAACATGAATGATGGCAAGCCCCTTGCCAGCCCAGCTCTGGGGATGGAAGTATAGCTCCAAGGGTAGGGCTGAAAACCAAGCCCCATTGAGTCTGCTCTGGAATGGACTCAAGGGTGCCTTCAAAGAGGTTCTACCCAAACTTAGGCTGAGTTAGGCTGCTTTTAGATCTCCTACCGGGCCTTGCCAAATTGTAGCCAACCATTCAGACATGCCAGGTGTAAGCAACCCACGTCTGAATGCCCAGCACCATCACAGGGCTGAGGACTGTTAGCTGGTTGGCAGGCCAAATACACACCACCTAAGGACAGACACCAGAGCTGTCTAGGAGACTAGGGCACAGGAACCTGGGCAGATGGATGTCCTAATTTGGACATGGCTGGAAAGGGAAAAGCTGACAGTGGAAGACATTTCCTCAGTGAGCCAAGATAATGCCATGTACCCTGCATCACAGACATCAAGCTCCATGAGACTGACCAGGGCTGGCCTCAATCTCAGATCAGCCTTCGTGAGGCTCAGGCGGCCTCACGAACAGGACAGACACTGTATGACTTTTGTCTTATGCTGCAAGATCTTGATGGGATGGTCCACTCTAGATTAGCCTCTTCCTTTCCTCTTCAGGTAGTTTCAGCTTCTCTTAGACAAACATGGCCTATATACAACTGGGGAGGTTTTGGAAGGCCCTCCAGGTACATGTCAAGCACTGTGGCCCTTATAGTTCCCTCTGCCCGTAGCTCCCTATATACACTCCTGAACACCACCTGAGACAGACAGCTGGCCTGGCCAAGGTGCAAAGGTGGGGCGCAGTTTCGTGCCATGCACCATGCCTGCCCAACCACTCCAGCAGGGGAACCTGGGTACGCGGACATGCAGACACAGAGTGCATCAGGACCTGAGTAACAGAGACATGCAGGGCAGGGGACATGCCCACCCATCCCTGGTCCTGCCTGCCTGCCAGCCCGCCCAAACAGTGAGAAGCAGAGGCCAAGTGGCGGGCAGGCATAGCTAGAGTGAGTGTGAGGGAGCTGACCGAGCCCGCTGGTCCCTACTGACAGGTACATCCCGTCGACGGGCGAACTGTAGATGGATAAGAAGTGAAAAGGACCAACCTTCTCGCTGATCTGAGAGATGAGAGTTTGGGTTGATGGCAGAGTGCGATGAGGATGAGGAGGGAATAAAAAAAAGACAAGGAAAAACACAGAGAGAGTAAAAACAGGCCAATCTTCATCTGCCCACACAGCACGGAGATGAGACAAGACTCCTGTGCCCCCTCGCACACACACGTGCACGCAGGTGCACACGGACCACGCCTCTCACAATCACAAAAGACTTAAGACTCATGGAGGACACAGTGGACAGGGCTGGGGCCCACTAGCAGGTACCAGGGATGCCGAGGGCAGAACCAGGAGGGGTGGAAGTGTAGCACGGACCGGTTCCCATGCTTCACACACACCCCACAGCTCAGACAGACCCGGTGAACAGGGCTCTGAAGTCAGGGCCCACCCATCCCGCAAACCCACCAAGGCATACAAGCCCCTAGAACCCTACCACCTTGAGGAAGCCCCATGCTGCACAACACCGGTGGGTGCCTGTAAAGAGAAAGGCTGGGAGGTATTACCCCCGTTTTAGACAGCAGTGGCTCTGCAGCCAGGTCCCTGCAGAGAACGGAAAGGGTGGTGGCCCTGGGGCAGGTAAGCCAGGAGCTGTGGAGGGCAGGGCCCCACCCTGGCCCTGGCAGCTGTCTGCCTGAGAGCTGGGGGAGAGAGATGCTGTGGATGGAAGGAGAGAATGAGTCACTAGGGGAGGGAGTCAAATGGTAATGGAGAAGAGGCTGGTCCACCGGGCGTGCCTGGGCCTGCTAGACTGTGGGTGGAGCTGCAGGCAACTGTGAACAAAGTCAGATGTGACTGTGTGATGCATTCCCCCCAGCAGTATCCCCACAGCAGCAGGGCAACACTGACTTGCAGGTGCTTCCTGTGTGCCTGGAGCTTTACACGGACTGTCCCATTAAATGTGGCAACCATGGGGCCTCCGAGAGACAGTGAGAATCCCAAGAGTGTGGGGGACAGAGCAGGGTTGTGAGGAAGACACCAAAGCCAAGTTTGAGGAGTAGATGAGGCCTAGGGGCCAACAGATGTCCAAGGAGAAGAGGGTCAGAGGGCTTGAAGCAAATGATAGTGGGAGGTCATCAGTCCAGAGCAGAGGGTCTCCCCTGGGGCAGTTGTGGAGACAGCTGTGGCTGTCCAGTTCGGGTTGACGAGAGGGTGCTAACGGCAGCTAGCTGGTCAGAGATGCCATTAAATACCCTGTAAGAGAGGCCTCCTCAACCCAGGGCCAGAGTCTACACCGACCCATAGGTGGAGGCCCAGGCTGACAGAGGTGGGACCCAGAGGGGACACAGGCTGGCAGGCAGTCCTGCGCAGGGGGTTCTTCTATGGCTTTCCAGCCACAAACAAGAGTTCTGCACACAGAGTGGTCCCAGCATGACAGGCTGTCTGTCCCAGAGAAGCCGGGGCAGAAAGCTAGGGGCTTTAAGGAGGAGTGGGAAAACCAGAGAAAAGGACCCCAGGGAGCAGGAAAAGACAGCTTGGCCTAGGCCTATGGACAGGTATAAATTCAGATGGAACCTGGATATGAAGCAGGGCCTGGGCACAGAGGATTGAGAGTGGTCCTTAAATGTTGGTGCCCGTAAGAGTGGGAGGAGACAGGACAGCAGAAGTGAGGTTGGCTGTGTTATTAGCATCCCTAGCAAAAGGGGCTGAAGATAAAGAAATCCTCACATTCCCCACCAAAAGATCTTGGGAATGGGCTAGAAAGGTGAATTCAAGAAGACCTGGTGGGGTGGGAGGTAGACCATGATGGGATCCAGTCAGCATCCTGCCTGAGTCTACCATGTGTGAACAGGGATGCTCCAAGGGGCAGAGGTAAGACCTCCCTGGTCAGTGCTCCAGCTGCCTGTTCAGTGCATCACCCTGAATAACCACTGCCCTGCCTCCAGGGGGCATGACGGTGACTTCACAGAATGTTGCCCAGCTAAGAGGATGACACAAGGCTCCATCCACTTTGAGTCTGGGCCGTCTCCTGTCTCGGTATTATCTCTGGCAGCTCCATCTCAAGAAATATTCCTATATGGCCATGCCTGCAAGCTGGCTTAGGGTTTACAGTGGCTCTGCTGGGCCTCTCCTCTCTCTCGTATAGCCACACAGACACTGCCTTGCTGAGGTGTGGGACCTCCACACCCTTGGCCCTATAGTCTTTTGGAAAGGTACTCAGTTGAAAGTACACACATTGGCAATGGCTGGCCATTGCAAAGGGTCTTTCCAGATGCTAATCAATCCCTCGGAGGGGATCTGTCAGCCTCCCTTGCCTCTGTCAGAGGCTCAGCATGCATCAGGGGTGTGTGAAAGTTGTGCTGTTTATATCTCCATTCCTTCAGGACACTGAGGAGGTTCTTGGACTCTTGGCCTCTCTGTCCTGATGCTGTTTCTGAAGACAGGCTCTGGGTCAGCTCAGACTTGGTGAGCAGGACACCTGACAAAAAGGGGGACAATGGGGACTTCCCATGGCATACCAACTCACGAAGTATCTTCGGTTGTCTCTGGATCACAATCTATCCATCATAAACTGTGCCTCTGCAGCTTGACTGGTCACTAAATGGACTGGCAACCTGTGGCCTCTTCAGAACCACTCTGCGCCCTGATATGCATCAGACTCTCCATGAGTACGTGTCGCTGACAGCCTAATTCTCCCGCCCTGTCTGAGTAAGCAAGTCTGACCAAATGGCCCCAAATGGTAAAAGCCACTGCCATCACCGTGCGTCATGTGCTGGGGGGACAGTCAGATGACCCCTTGTGAAGCTTAACATGATGAAATCATTGCTGCAAGAAAGCTGTATCCTTTTCCTTTACAGAGCCTCTCAGTAAGAACAATTTAACTTTTTCTGGGATTTTGATTGTTGTTTTTGAGGTTTTATTTGTTTTTGGTTTTTTGGGACGGGGTCCTGCTATGTAGTCCAGGCTGGCCTCAAACTCCCCAATCCTCCTGCCTCCACCTAGATAGGGATGATTTATAGGCATGCACCACCATGCCCAGTGACAATTTAACTTTTTTCTTTCTTTCTTTCTTTCTTTTTTTTTTGTGGTATTAGGAGGTTGAACCCAGGGCCTCATGCATACTTTGCAAGTGATCTACCATTGAGCTGCACCCCCAGACCACTTTTTATTTTGAGCCAGGGTCTAATTAAATTATGCAGGCTGCCTCTGGCCCTGAACTCACTCACAAACCTCCTGCCACTACCTCCCAAGTTCCGAGGATTACAGGTGTGCACCACCACGCCTGGCCTACAGTTTAATTTTTAATGACATCCACCTGTACAAGCAAGCTAAGTGAAGGGACAGTGGGGAGTAGGAATGGCTTCCATGACCCTTCCCAGGCACCATGCACACCAAATCCCTTTGTGTTCTCAGTTAAGGGCAAGGTGATCAGCTAATGACTCCCTTTGTGCTGTGAACAGAATAGATATTGGACATCCCAAAACAGTCCTCAGCCCCCTTTGCTCAGTACCTAACTTTGAAAAGCACACAATCCACTTAGCCCCACAGGGAACACCGGAAAAAACAGTTGGCGCCCACCCAAGGCAAGGTACCCATAAGGGTTCAAAGCTGCCTTAGCCTGACCCCTTACATGAGGGGCCTGGCTGTGACAGAACCCCAGAGGCTCCTCTGGGAAGACCTCAAGAGACAGGCTCACTTGGTCCATTCCTGAGGCCTGACCACCCCAAAGCCCAGAGCCAGAGTGGCCATGGAGCCCACTCTGCTAGGGTAGGCAGGAAGACAGACTGGAGGAAAGCCAGGCCAGGCACACACATTTACACACAAACACATCCCTGTGTGTATCCATAATGCATGCGCATGCGCACGCAGCCCCCTCCCCCCCCCAGAGTCTGCTCAGAAGGCTCCAGACTCCCATAGGGTTCTGGGCCCAGGCGGTGAGGACCTACAAGAGATACAAATGCTCCCAAGGGGTGCTGCTTCCCCAAGGGCCTGAAGAGAAGGAAGGCAAGTAGTGGCGATGCTATGAGCTTGCCCAGAGAGAGCTGCTGCTGCGGCTGCTGGTGCTGCTGCAGAGAAAGCTGGAAGGAGAGACTGGGCCCACTGCAGCCCCTCAACTGTCTGCCCCAAGGGCTCCAGGCAGCGTGCCTGGCAGGTACAGCTCAGCTCCACAGTGATAGGGGCCAGGCACTGCTGAGTCCTTACCTCGCACATACAGGTTCGCAGGGGCTGAGTAGCGTGTGCCTGCCGAGTTGGTTGCCACACACTCGTACTTGCCTTGGTCTGACTCCTCACTGCTCTCAATCTGCAAGGCACCTGTGGGGACATAAGGGGAGAGGTCAGGCATGGACCATGCCAAGTGTGGCCTGGAACATGGGAGTCTTGATGGTATCTGCGGCTTGTGTTGACCAGGTGCTGCAGCTTACTTGGGTTGTAGCCTGCCACCTGTGCTGCTTCCAGGAGGTTCTCCCTGGCAAGCCCAGTGGGCTCTAGGTGAAAGCCAAGGGTTGTGTTTTGGAGCCCCATCCCACCCTCTCTGTAGGCCAGTCTCTGCTTCACTGTGGGCCACACCTCACCCTAACACCACTGAGTGTTCACCATACTCACAACAGTCTGGGATCCTGTTTGCCAATAATCATCCCCATTAGTTCTCCTGGCTCCACAGCCCCAGCAGCCAAAGACCTGCAGGCCTGGGATTCTTAACCATGCAATGCCTCATTGGGCAAGAGCCTGCAACAAGGCCACCTACCAGGAAGGAAGGGGCTTGCCTGGGGGCCTGATGCCCAGCAGCCTCTGCTCCTGGTCCCCATTCCCACCCCTGAGTCCCACCCATTCCGGCTCCTCTCCTCAGCCAGGGCCTACTAAAGTGCTTCGACCCACCACAGCTTCTGCATAATTCAGGAGGCTAATGGAGGCTATAGTTCCCACTCGGGCCAGAGCCCTGAGGGGATGCTCTGGCCGCAGACGGACAGAGAGGAGCCACGACTGGGGGCAGACTGCTGAAGAGGACCCTCTCAGGGAGTGGAGGAAACTTGGGCTTAGGGCCTCTCCTGGCAGGTCCAAGTGGGGTGCCCAAAATGGAAGATCATTCACCTTGGCTGGCCCCCAGACCCAGCAATAAACACTTGATAAAAACTGTGAAAGCATGCTGGGCAAGCTATCTGTGACAGTGAAACCCATGGGGCACAAACACCAGGCCCCTCCCTGGAACAATTTGACAGACAATTACACCCACACAGGACAGTCCAACAGACAGTTAATAACCCCCACAGGATACAGTCTGACAGAAAACCACCTCCTGCACAGAACAGCTGGAGGGACTCTAACTGCCCTCAACCCCCTGCCTGAGGCCCCTGGCTGACTGACAATCATCACACCCACATAGCACAGGCCTGCCAGGCGCCACCTAACCGGACTGGACAGGAGCCACAGGAAGAATTTTAAACCATGCTCTCACAGCCCTGGCCCCAGGGGAGACCACCACGGGTCCCAGTTATAGCCGCTATATGGCCTTACATCCCTGTTCCACCATCAATAGTTGTAGCAGAAGGATGGGCTACGAGCACCCAGAAGGCTGGCTGCTAGGAGTGGGAGAGGAGGGAATGCCACCAATACAGAAAGACAAAGGGCTGGCCTGTCTCTGTGGTCCTGGCCTTAGTTCTCCCCAATAGCATTAGGGAGTATCAGAGCCCAGTGCACATGCTAAATACCTTTCTACTGAAAGGACAGCCCTGACTAGCAACCAACAGGTCGTGTTTATTCAAGCAAGTGAGGGTCAGGCCCCTTGCTGGTGGGGGCTGCCCTAAGGTCAGCTTACTATGGGTTCAGGGGACACAGATGGCTGGTGCCACAGGCTGGGAGCAGGAAGTGGTGCTGGGTGGGATTCTGGCCCATGAGAGGAAGTTCCCCTGTGACAAGACCCTAAGACAGGTCAGGAGACCCAACAGGGACCCTGTGCCTACGTACACATAGAAAACCCCAAATCTGGCACCTATACTAAGACCCAGCAGCAGGAAGTGCAGAGTGTATGTGCTGAGCAAGGGGACCCAGAGGGATGCAGAATGAAGCAAATCCTCTCCTTGATGGACAAGGCACCTCCCAACTCCAACTTTTTGTCCTGAGCACCGTGGCCTTAAATTCTGATATGCTCACAAACCTGAGGAATATGGGGAAAAATTAATGGGATAAAAACAGAAGCCACCATTTTGCAGGGTATAAAGCCCACCTGACCTATGTTGTAGACACTGTTCACAACCTTGTTCTCTCTTCTAAGTCTCAGGGCTCTGTGGCCCTAATTCAAAGAAGAAGAAACAGACTTATGAGAGATAGTCAATTCTTTTTTTTTCCTGTGGTACTCAAGGGTTGAACCCAGGGTCTCATGCATGCTTCCTGCAAGCACTCTACCACTGAACCACACCCCCAGCCCATTTTTTTTACTTTATATTTTGAGACAGTGTCTCACAAAGTTACACAGGCTGCCTTTGGCCTTAAACTTGTGACTCTCCTACCTCTGCTTCCCGAATCACTGGATTACAGGCATAAGCCACTATGCCCAGCTGAGATGGTCAATTTTTTTAAAGTCACACATGTGTGACTTTAAATGTGGTGAGTCACATTTGAACCCAGATCTTTAGAAGTCCAGAGTCTATATTTGATAACCAACAGGTTGCAGAGTCCTGCTATGTAAAAAGGCACCTTACAGGACTTCAAAATGATAGGTCAGGTGACTTAGTTGTGCCTAAGATTGTTTTCATTTTAGTCTCGTCATCTAAAGTCTTTTTTTTTTTCTAGGTACTGTGGGGCTGCACCAGGGCCTCACACATACTTTGCAAGCGCTCTACACTGAGTTGCACCCCAAGCCCCTTTTTTGTTTTTTATCTTGAGACAGAGTCTAAGTTACATAGGCTGCCTCTAGCCTCAAACTTGTGATTCTCCTGCCTCTGCCTCCAGAGTTGCTAGGATTACAGGCATGTGCCACCATGCCTGGCATTCATGTAAAGTCTTAAATATCAAATGTTCCTCCTAGTCTTTGCTGGACTGAAGGGATTGAAAGATGATCCCATTCAACTATAGGACCAAGACACTAAAGGGGAAGGCAAGTAATAATTGAGGTCCCCAAGAAAAAGGAGGCTCTCAAGGGGAAAGGCAAGGTTTGGTCATGTTCCCCAACCTTAAAGGAAGCTTTTCCATCTATGCCAACCTTAGGGATGGTCTGGGCTTCACTATAGGAGCTAACTGGGTCTCTTCTGTGGCACTAGCCTAGAAGGGCTGGGCAGTAGGGCTGGCCACCCTAGGTGGGGCTCAGCTAATATCTCCACAGTTCAGACTTGCAATGGATGAGTCCACAGGAGGGAATGACTGAGAGTGGAGGTGTGTGGTGGCCGGTGGTGTTGGGGGCTGGAGCTGGAGATGAAGAGGCTGGAGAGGTCGGGATGGGGATGGGGGAGGTGACAGACTGGACGGGATGGAGTGGAGGTGATAGCAGTGGCGTGGTGTGGCGTGGCGAGGTGCACAGACAGCATTCTTACCTCTGATTGGTGAACCACCTGGCGAGGTAATTTGAATGCAAATAAGATCAGAGAGAAGCATTAGTACAAAACGAAGGAAAGCCACACAAAGCCAAATCAGATCCAACAGAACATGAGAAAGGGCCTTAAATATATAGAGAACTTGAGGCCTGAGGTTAGCCGACGCAGGTGGTGTGTGAGCAAGCACCAGGCTGGGCCAGGCTGAGTGTGGGTGAAGCATGTCCCCTGGGTCACTGGCACTGTTCCAAGGAGGTGGGGGGCACTGGGGATGACAGAAGTCAGGAAGGTGCATCCCAGCTCCTACAGCTCCTGCAACCCCCACTGGCTGGGCTGATGGAAGGGAAAGGAAAGAAAAGAGGCACCAACTCCACCCCTCAGGCCACCCAAATTCGTTAGGGGGGTAAGACTGCAAAGGGAGCACTTACCAAAACAAAACCAGGGCATTTAAGCAGGCAGGAGAAAGAGCTAAGGACAGGGCTCCCATAGGCTACCACCAGACCAGGGCTCCCCCACACAGACCAGCCAGGGCTGGAGGTGCATGGCTCAGTCAACTCACAACTCAGTGGCAGACTCCCCGTAAAGCCCTCCTGACCCTGCTAAGGATGAAGGGACTACTGAGCTCTCCCAGTCTGACTGATGAGTGGCAGGCCAGTGCCCATCCTTTGCCTGTCTGGTGCCTCACAGCCCTGGGAATTGGCAGCCAAGAGGGCCAGGCACCTGCCCTCAACGCTAGGCCTGTTATGAGGTCTGAGCAGGTTCCCCTCCAGACAGGTGACTCCTCTAAGGCTCAGAGCCCCTTCACCACTGCCTCATCCAAAAGATGGAGGACCTTGTGGGCAGACTCAGGTCCAGCTCTATCTACCCTGCCCACTCTCTGCTCATTTCTAGGGGAGGGGGAAGTGTGCAGGGGACACACTAATCACTGTCTCATTGAACCTGACAAGACTGCCTGAAAGATGATCCATCTATACATACAAATGAGGAAACAGACGCCCCAAAACATTAAGAGTCCTGATCAAAGCCCAGGGACACACAGCTTATAAACGAGGTGGCAGGATCTGACCATTCTGTCTAGCTCAGAGCCTTTCCACGGGACAAGGGTACCTTCTGCAGATGCTGAGGCCAGGTGAAGGCAAAGGCATATGCTGGGAGAAGGGCACGTGTGATGGCACACAAATACATGGGAAGAATCATCACAGCGATTCTCCATGTGCAATCTAGAGGTCTTTAGGGGGGAATCCTTGAAAACCTGCCAGGGGCTCCACAAGATCAAAACACTCCCATAATACTAAGAAATTATTTGCCTTATTCAGCTTCCTTCTCTTATGAACACACAGTGGAGTTTTCCAAAGGACACACATGATACTGTAATAGGTTGAATGAAGAAGCAGATATAGGAACCCAGCTGCCTTCTATTAAGCACCAAATTAAAGAGATTTGTAAAAGTGTAAAACAATGAGGTTCTTCTCACTAAATTTTGTTTGTTTCAGAAAATGTAATTATTTTTCATTTAAAAATGTTATTTATGTTAACACATAATAGGCTTAATTACTTTAAAATAGATTAGTAAATATTTAAAATCTTTTTGGTCTTAATATCTAACATAGTAAACACCAATAGATATTATGCACACAAACAAAAACTCCTTATACCCTCTGAGAGTTACAATCAGAGATCCTAAGACCAGAAAGTTGACTCCTGTGGTGTAAGCCAGGGTTCAGGCAGGGGTAGTAGTGTATAAAGTCCAGGACTGGGACCCCCCCCCCGACACACACACACACACACACACACACACACACACAAGCCTTTGGCCTCAGCTCTTCCAAAACCTAACCTCTCAGATTGTACTTTCTCCACCAAACTGATAAAAATTTATCTTTTCCACTTCATAAGACAGGTATGTGGGACTGACGAAGCCCCAGGAATTAAGCTCCCTAGAAGTCTGCTCATGACCAAGAGACACCAATAAGCTCTAGACCAAAGGGAAACTGTGACCACACTTTGACAGATTACCCTTCTGGCAGACTGAACCAAAGGCGGAGCAGAGTGGAGCAGAAGGGTACTTCCAGTCAGAACCAGGGTCAGCCAGCAGAAGAGGACACAGGCCTCCTCCCACAGCCACATGCTGCCATCTCTTCTTTAAGCCTCTTGCTAAGTGATACAGATGAAAAAGATGGCTCTCTAGGTGAGTTAGGGTTGTCCTCCATGGTGGCATGCACAGCAGCTTGCACACTAAAGTCACACAGGAGCATAAGAAGTCTTCTGGGGGCCCTATCCAGATATGGCAGAGCTTACGCGCCAAGAGTGTCTCTTAGGACTCAGTCTTGAGTCCCCCTTGGATGTTACCCTCCTCACAGCTGTAATACTGCCTGCTCACAATTCCATTTCCATTCTCTCTGTGCCTGTCCTCATTCTTTTTGGGTCCTAGGTTTCAAGCTCAAATGATCCATTAAGGCCACTATGGTAGCATGTCATATCATGCAGAGCTCACACTTGGGCAGCACATGTTGCCAGCCACCTCCTAGCCAGCTCTTGCTCTGGGGCCACTCCCTGGTTAGATGTGCTGTGACTCAGGTCACAAACACTAGAGGATTTCCAGGGACTGGTTGTGGGGAATGGGTGGGCTGAGCTCTAGATATTACTCTGGTGGCCTAGTGGGGTCCAGACATTCCTCAGGCCCCAGGTTTGGTATATTCAATACTACCTCCCATGGGATCTCCTAGGCCCTAGACTCATGTGTGACCCCAGGTGACTTCTTTAACTCAGCTGTAAGTAGACATGATAATCACAGCCTGTCCTATTTCACAGGGATGCAAGAGACTCAGCTATAACAAAGGATGGGAAAAGTACTTTGTAAACCGTTGGTGATGCGTAAATTAAGAAGGTCCCTGTAAATAGCCAAGTGCTCAGGGGCCTGAATCCATTCTATGAAGAGATGTCCCAGTAAAATACACATAAGATAGCCTCCGAACCCTTCTAAATGTTAATAGGCCAGGAGCAGCAGCTCCTGGGGTCAAGGGTCATAGGCCAGGATCAGGCAGGGATGGGGAGAGAGTTCTGTTCTTCTTGCAGAGGTTGAATGACTATGCTCCTCAGGTGCCATTTGGCTCCATCCCAAGAGCTGGACCCTTCAGCCATGACCCTTCAGCCATGTTTTCCAGGTGGCAGAAAAAGTAAAACAAGAAGTAGACATTAGTTTTCAGGGACAAGTCCCCAAGATACAGTTCATAAAATTGTTCACTCAGCAAGGGCTTAGAAAGACTTGTCCTATGGTTGGGGTGGTGCTGGGCTAGGGGGAACCTTCCTAAGCAAAGCCTGTCCCAGGCCCTCCTTATAAGGAGTGCCCAGCCTAGGTAAGTAGGTCTGAAGCCAGATGATTAACAACATGAAGCAGGAAAGAGCCCAAGGCTGAGAAGGGCAGAAGTCTTCAAGTGGAAGAACCAAAGGTAAGTGGGTGGCCAGGAGGTAGGCAAGGATGGGTCAGCGTGGCTTGGTGCAAGTATGGGAGCAGCAGGAGGCAGGAAGAGGTCCTTCCACAGAGCACTTGCCATAGGCCAGGCAGTAAACTCATGCTGTCACTGTCTTCCTCCTTAATGTAGTTCCTTTTTAAAGATGAGAAAACTGACATTCAAAGAAGTTAATTTAATGGAGGCCATACAGCTGGTAAGAGCGGAGCTGGGACCAGGGAGACCTACATCTGGAGATGTGAGCAGGGGAAGGTCAAGAAGGGTTCAATGTGCCTTGGTCCAGAAGCGTGTACTTGACCATACAAGCATGGACAAGGGTCAGGGGCCCAGGGTCCACCACTGAGGTTGTCAGAGCACAGGAAAACACAAGCAGAAAACTCTGACAGCTGCAGGGAGAGCCTAGAGGCAAGCAAAGGAATGTGTGATGCCCTGAGGCAGGATGAAGACAGTGAAAAGAGAGAAAGGGACAATGTGAGAGCCACACGGGTAATACGTCGAGAGGACATGGTTCCTTACTGGAGCAAGAGTTGTGTGTCTCCCAGGTTTCAGGCTGGGGGTGCTGCCACTCAAGGAAAGGGTCAACGGGAGAAGGGCATGGTTGTTTGGGAAGGTGATCATCACTTGTCCCAGACAGGGTGACATCCGGAAGGCAGATGGAGTTTTGGGCCTAGACCTCAGGCAAGATGTTTGGGCTGGGGAGACAGAAGCAGGAATTGCAGGTAAGAGGGTGGCAGCCAAAGCTCTAGGAGCTGTGGGCTTGCCTGCTGGGGAAAGGCTATGTCTGTGGGGCCTAGGTAAGGCTCCCAGCCTGGAGGAACCAGCAGAGGGAGACACACTGCAGGGTAGGGGCTATGGGGGACTCAGGAGAGACAGAGCCCAGGCGGAGGTGAGAGGGAGTGGCCAAGAGGGAGGGAGGGCTGTCAACTACTGGCAAAAGGACAAGGAGGAAAAGGCCTGAGCAGTATCCAGATGAGTAATGGGCAGGGAAGGGGTGGCACAGGACCTGGCACGCAGCAAATACTACATAAATACTTGATGAACAAATGCTGGAGACAGCAAGCCTTCCCAGAACTGCTGCCTGCTGTAGACAGTCAATGCCATTCTGGGGAGGAGTCAGGCCTGCAGGGAGGACCGTCTGGCTGCTCGGGGGTGAACCTGCCTGGGGGACCTGTGAGTAAACTCACAGAGGAGCTGAGCTGAGCTGAGCCGGCTGCTGTGCAGCACTGGGCAGTGGCCACAAATGCTGCCGGACCGTTTCCTGCCTTGATTATGGCTGTTTTAATTAACTGTGCTACAGCTGCCTCCATCTTGTTGAGTTTTAATTAAATTAAATGAGCTAACACTTCATGGGCTGTCTCAGGCGGCCGTGGCTGGGGCCGGAATCCTGCCCTGCTGGGTGCCTTGGGCACCAAGAGGGTATGAGCCTGATGGGGGTACCGGGCATTGCAGGGAGTACTGGGTGCCTTTGGAGCCCCAGGACCCCAGGAGGGGCGGGGCCATATCCTCCTCCTCAGTGTTGACATCACAGCTGACAAGCAGCAAGGGCTCTGACCAGTGCTGACCACACTGCCTGAGGCCCACCTTCCCAGAGCTGGCAGCCTTCTGAAGTGAGGTCAGTCAGTCCAGCGCGTGCTGCCAGCAGATGCAGAATGCAGCCAAGCTGATTTCGAGCCTCCTTTCCCGCCCGCTCCATTCCCACAAAAACTGAATCAATTTTCTTGGCTGGAGCCTCACAGGCAGATCGATCAATGAGGCGACACCTCTCTCCTGGTCACAACGATATCCTTGTTCCCAGGGCTCCAAGGTGGCTCCACTGAGATATCCCAAGGAGACAGGTGGTCCAGGTGCCCAAGGGATGGCAGCAAGTTTCCCTAGGTCCAGGCCCCCGGGGTTCATTTGAAGCCTGATGAATCCGGCCTCTTTGGTCTCTTTCCCTTGCTAAACCCTGCAGTGTAGAGAAGCAGAGTAGTATCTTCCAGGCTTGAGCTCAGGCTAGACTAGAGGTGAAGTGGTGGATGAGCAATCACAGACACTTTCACAGAGCCTGTCAGTTGGCAAGTCACATGTGCTGGGAATTGCAGAACTGGCCCAAAGTCTGACAACCCCAGGAAGGTAAAGGCACAGCTGACCACAAGCTCTCACCATCACGTCCTCTTGCCTAGACCAGGGAGACCTGTAGCAATATGCGGCCTACCTGACCAGAGGCAGGATACTCAACCCTGGAGGGTCAGCCCCAGGCAACTAGGCCCAACAATGAAGGCTGAGTTCTGGCAAGACGCCTTCCCTGAGGTCTTTGTGGCCCCTCTAACCTCTGCCCTGGCTCACCTGAACGCAGTTGCTTGATACGGCCGTTGCTCGTGGCAGGGTCCACAGGAAGGAAGTCCTTGAACCAAGAGATCTCCGGGTCTGGATTTCCGCCAGCTGCGCACAGCATGGTGGCCGTGCGTGCCTTCTCCACTACCTTCAGCTGAGGCCCCATGTCGATGGAAGGGAACCCAGGTGGTAGCTGTTCCTCTGCAGACAAAGAATGATGTGTGCATTAGGGCTGGCCCTTGTCCACCCCTAGGACTCTCTGAGGGCAGCTTTCCTGACTCCCACGTTGGCTGGGACTCATGAGATCCTTCTTTTTCCTACCCCTAACTTCTAATCGGGAGAAGAACCTGGCAACTCACTCCCAAAAAACAATCAGCCATTGAAAACCTTATGAATAGCAGGGAAGCACTGACAATAGTGTTTCCTCTGTTATACTTAGGATCACTATGAGTCAGATACTGACTCAACAGCACCTAACAACAACAACTTCTAAGCATGAGGTCTAATCGGATGTGAAGAGTCAGGGTCCTATGTCTTTTTTAAGCAGGGCAATGGGCTGCAGTGGGGCCTATCCTTGCCTTGTCAGGGAGTTTCCAAGTCTGAGAAGCATCATCTTAGACTGAAGACGTCAGCACTTATCTCTCTAGGTCCTGGGAAGAGGAAAGATCAATGCTTTGCTGGCTGCAGCAGAAAGTGCTGTGTGGACGCCAGGCTGGGGGTGGCGGGGGTAGGCTCCTGCAGCATCAACAGCCACAACCCCACGCAAGGCCCTGTGTTATATATCCTCTACTATCTTTCAGCTTTCACTTTATGGCAGAGTCCCAGGTTACTGGCCATGGGTTCTCTCCCCTATCCATGATTCTAACTCTGGTTGTGCTTCTGACCTATGCTCTACTGCAGCCTTGACCTTGAGCCTTCTCTCTCAGTCCTAACCTTGTGACCATGGTCAGGACTGGGGACCATGTCTGAGCATGTATAGCCTGAGAAGATAAAAAAGCTCTATACAGACACCAAAAGTTGGGGCAGGGGGAAAAATTCCTCCCTGGTCCATTCTCCCTTTCCAGGGGTTGGCAGCTCACAGTCATTTCTGTGGGACCAACAGGAATGGACATCAGCAGCACAATCCCCTCCCACTGCACGTGAACTCCTCGTCAGCTCCTAATGGGCTGGGGAGCCAAAGCTACCCACTCTCTGTCCCTTGGAAACATAAGAAGCTGGAAGGATGTGCCCTGGACTAGTGTAGACCAAGTAGGACTCCCATCTCCACCACTAATTACTAGCTCTAAGGCCTTGGTATATTCCTTATTTTGTGTCTGCTTTTAGCTGTCCACTCAGTTCAAGAGCCCTCATAAAGCTACCATCAGGACTACATGTGAAAACAAAGTTTTGGAAAGTATCTGCCCCAGAATCCACACCCAATGAGTATTAGTGGATATTACTGTAACTAGCAAAGTCTGACCCACTGAGGCAAACAGGTACTGAAACAAAGGCCTGGATTGGTAAGAGGCTCTCTCATTGGGACAAAACTGCTTTCCAGAACTCAGCAGTGCTTCTCCCCAAGGATGGATGCCAGGCACACTCCAGTGGGGGCAGAGCTGCCTTCTATCCACCTTCTGGCAAGGACGCTGGGCTCTGTGATGAGGGAGACCAGCACCACCCTGCACCTCCCTCTTGTACGTGTGTGTGGGAGGATTTGCTTAGGTCAGGCTCCTGTGCCAGGAAAAAAGCATGTAACATCCTCAGAAGGGAAAAAAATACAGGACAGCATAGTTGGCCTTCCCTCGAGACTCTCTGGAGACCCATAGTGAGTGACTATGGGTAAGCAAGAGATAAAGCCGAAGAAGCCTCAACAGGCAGAGGCAAGACACACCTCTATATGCTTCCAGACCCCCAGAGGAGCTCCACCAAGGCTTCAAGGGCATCCCAAAGGGGTTAGGGCCCATCAGAAGGGGTTTAAAGCTGGGGAGCAAGACTCTCAGCATGGTCTCATCTCCTTAGCCTTCCCAAGGAACTGGCTATACACTTTTCCACTAGCCTTCTTATAAATTCTGGATGCAAACCCAGCATCTCCTTGGCTGTAAATATGGTCCCACAGTGCCCAGACTTTCAGTTCTGATTTTTGAAAGGATAACGTTGAACGGTGGCAAGAGAACAGAGGGAGGATGGAAATGAGGAGGACCTGTGCTGCACCAAACAGGGGAACAGCTTCCTTTAGCCCTGCCACCACTTGCTTTCACAGGAGAACCTGAGGCCCACGTCTCCCTCTCCATCCTCTCCACAGCTGCTAGAGCCATCATGTCCACCAGGGCATCAGACTAGCTCTTCCCAGACCTCATCTCTACCTGCTCAGCAAATGGGTAGAGGGTGGCCTGAGCCTCCAAAAGTCAGAGCCCAGGAGTTACTGGCCTCTATCGCTTGTCCACAAGGTACTGACCAAGAAGAAGGAGCTGCCTTCTATCCACCTCTTACCAATCCAGGCCTTTGTCTCAGTACCTGTTTGCCTCAGTGGGTCAGACTTTGCTAGTTACAGTAACATCCACTAATACTCATTGGGTGTGGATTCTGGGGCAGATACTTTCCAAAACTTTGTTTTCACATGTAGTCCTGATGGTAGCTTTATGAGGGCTCTTGAACTGAGTGGACAGCTAAAAGCACAAATGCCCACAGACCTGTGTTCCAGGGATCTACTCTGAATTCCTGTCACAGGTAAGGTCTTTGGGATTTACGCCAAATTAAGGACAATTAATTTTCCTCCCTCAATTATCACGCCCTCAATGGCTCCGTCCTTGGCTCAGATCATCCCTCAGGCACCGCCGCCAAAGTCTAAAATCAGCAAGTGTGAAGAGCTATCAGTAAAACAGCAGGACCCAAAAGCCAGTCCCTTGTGCCAACTAGGCTTCTAGGCAGCATGGGGAAGTCTGCTGTTCTGCCATCTCCAGGACAGGAAGTGGGTCTCACAGGAGGACTCTAGCCCCTCAGGGGTGACCCACTGCTGTCTCTTCCTTTTCCCACATTCAAAATCAGCCAAGGACAGCAGTTGTTTCCTGGTGCATGCCATGTGCCTGGCCCCATGTTGGTGTTAACAGACCCATCCTCTAGACTGGCACACTTACTATTCACCCTTGCAAGCAACCCTGGGAGCTGGGTCCACAGCAGTCTGAACCACCCAGGTTAAGGACCACGGCAAATTTCTCGGGCTGACATCACACTGTCACTCCAGAACTATCCACACCTGAGAAAAGTGAAGCCCAGACGAAAGGGATAAAAGGTTCCATTCACAGAACATTTACTCGGTTTCAAGTACTTCACTAAAATGCTTTACAAAACGACTTAATTTTTACCAAAACCCTACGAGGTATATGAGCAAATAGAGGCTTGGATAAATCTAGAAACCTGCCCAAGGTTATTCAGTTAAATTGGAGGTGTGACTTGGATGAAAACAGGTGGTAGGACCCTAACTGCTTCTGACAAGCATGAAAAGCCGGGCAGGGTAAGTGGAGGGAAGTGAGGGGCATCCATGAAGAAACCATGCCCCTCCCCCATACGACACCCTCAGCAGGCTTCTGGGCTCTGACTTCATTGCAGACACCCTGCTGCACAACTGGCGGCACAGCATTTTCAGGTACCATGAAGCGAACTCCAGTGTCCTCCCCGCCATGTGGACACCCCCTGCACAGGTTCCAAAAGTGCGAACCACCGAACCACCAGTCAGGCTGAAGCCTCTCCAAAAGCGCCCTGCCAGCACAGGGGCTGCAGGCAGGAAAGCCCCTCCCGCCTCCAGGCCACCAGGTAACCATGGCGACGGTAGAGAGGCGGGAGGATGGCGGAAAGTCTGCTCGTGCTTGTGTCCAAGGAGGCGCGCCTCCGAGTCCGGCCGGGCACCGCCCTTCCCGCCCCTGCCTGGGCGGAGCAGCCGCGCCCCCTCCCGGGATCCTGCTGCCCAACTACGGGGACCCCTCTCTCTTAAGCTTTCCATCTCCGCCAACTAAGTGCACCCTACCCACGCCAGGTGCCCGGCGCAATTTGAGAGGCCCACGGCTGCGGAGGCAGCCGTAGTGCCCAGTGTCCGCAGTATATGTCTCATGTCAGGTCTCAATTCGGGAATAAGAGGGTCCCCCAGATGAAAAAAGAAGCCCACTGGGGCTTTATGGGACTCAGAAGCACCCAGAAGCCCAAGTCTAGAAACCTGTCTATAGATACTGCCTCCACATTTTGGATAGCAAGCATACTCATCCCCGAGTCTGCTGTGCCTGCACAGATCTGTGTGCATCTGCGGTGCGGTGGGTGCGCACGTGTGCATGAATGGCTCCTGCACCCAACTGTGCTTCCCTTTAGCTACTGCAGCTGGGAGACCTGTTCCCTTCCCTGGAAACATCCGGGGTACCCGTGGACAGAGGGAGATGACAGGGCATGTGTGCAAGACAAGGTAGGGGGAGTCTAAGGCTAGGGGAGAGCTTGGCTGAGGTCCCACATTAGTAGAGCTAATCAGTCTGCCACCACCTCTCATCTGCTATCTTGGTGACTTCTTGGAGGAGGAAGATTCAAGAATAGGAAACACGTGAACATGGGAGGCAGAACGCCTACAGGGGGCTGGGGGTTGCTGCCTGAGGGTGGAGGGACAACAGCAAGGTAAGTCTGGTGGGAGCTGGGGCATGTCTTGGGGTCCTGATAAATGAGGACATGGTGGGAGTGGACGGAGGATCAGCTTAGATGGGTTGCAATGACTGGGGGAAGGGAGGCTGCTAAGGCCTCCTAGAGAGCTCACACAGGTCTCTTTGTCCAGCTCAGCCTGGGATGCCTGGGGGGAGTCTGGGCCAAAGGGAGGGGGCCGCACTAGAGAAGCTAACAGATGGAGACGGCTTACAGGGTCCTGGGGCAGGCAGCACAGCACCGTCTGTCTACATGACCTCCTCACCCGTGTTTACCCAGCTTCATGGCGTCTCTGTGAATGCAGACACATGCCTCACTTACACACTGGCTCCCTGGGGTGGTATAGTCTGTGTGCCTGACCCCCTCCCCCTATGTGTGAGTGCTGGGCCTGGCCTCACCCTGTCTCCGAACACAGACATCTTGGAAACATGCACTGCCAGGGACCCAGGGAAACACATGGGGAAAGAGACAGGTGCAAAAATAGAAACCTACATGTGCATGTGGAGGGGCATCTGCAGTGACAAGCACCTGTGGAAACAGATTCCCACAAGCAGACCCAGAGGCGGTTCACACAGAGATATGAAAACACAGGTAGAGACACGCGGAGTTAGATACACATATGCCGGGATCAGTGCACCTGGAGACACATACATGCAGGGACCAAAAACGTAAAGGAACCTTGCGGATGGCAGGGTGGCCAGCTCCCCCTGACCTTCAGGCACTCCAAGAAAGCCAAGGCTACCTCCGGTCTGTTCCTGAGCTCTATCCTCAGCAGGGTCAGGGAAAAGACACCCTCTAGCATGTCAGAGGGCTAGGATTTAGCTCAGTGGGTAGAGCGCTGCGCTGCAGTCTCTGAGGCCCCGAGTTCGATTCCCAGCACTACAAAAATGGGAGGGCCTGGCAATCCACTGGCAATCCACTCCCAAGGCAATCCCGAAGCACTCAGCCATTGAAAACCCTATAAGGGTTGCTATGAGTCGGATACCGACTCGATGGCACCTAACAACAACAACAAGAAGCATGTCAGAGGGCTGGGATTTAGCTCAGTTGGTAGAGCACCACTCTACAGTCTCTGACGTCCTGGGTTCGATTCCCAGCACCGCAAAAGTAGGAGAAGGACGTGGCAATCCACTCCTGAGGCAATCCTAAAACAATCAGCCACTGAAAACCCTATGAGGGTCACTATGAGTTGGATACAACTCGATGTCACCTAACAACAACAAATGGGCTGGGATTTAGCTCAGTTGGTAGAGGGCTGTGCTGTAGTCTCTGAGGTCCCGAGTTCAAGTCCCAGCACCACAAAAATGGGAGAAGGACCTGGCAATCCACTCCCAAGGCAATCCTGAAACAGTCAGCCATTGAAAACCCTATGAGGGTCGCTATGAGTTGGATACCGACTTGATGGCACCTAATAACAACAACATCAACAACAACAACAAGCATGCCAGAAGGCCTCCTCAGCCCTGCGAGCTCTCGCCTTCAGTGAGCCCATCCCTACCTTCAGCCTCCCAGGCAGTAAGGGGGGTGGGGGCCTGGGGAGCCTTAGGCCCATCTCTCTTGGAAGCTTTCAGTCTTGATTTTCAGCTGTTTTTCCAAGAGAAAACTCCCACCTCTTCCAGCACTCAGATTTCATCAAACTTGGCATCTTAAAAGCCTGTTTTGTTTTTGAATCGGAGCTGTTTGGGGCCTGTCGGCAGCAAACCTCCCCCCCTCCCTCAGGTTTCCCTGGTGCTCCACTTCTCCCTACTCAACCTGGCAGGTGAGGCCTCCTCCCCACACACCCAGTGAAACCAGGGGCCATCCCCTGGTCATCACTGGGCCAGCTTTGCTCTATTCCTGTGTTTCCCCACCTCCAGAGAGATTCTTTTCATCCATTTATCCCTCTATGGTCAGGCCCTGCTCCCAGTCACTCCAGGCCACTGACAGCCTCCCACTCACTCCTAAGCCCCCCATAGTCCTGCTGCCACTCCCATTCCCTCCAACAACATGCTCTCCAAAGTCAAGGAAGACTCCACAGAGCTAAATAAAAAAGGACACTTTCCGGAGTTCCCCTTCTCTGGTCTCTCCTCCTCCTTCACACACTCTTCCCTCACCTTCCATGGTCTCACATACTCCTGGCTTCCTTCTTATCTATTTCTCAGGAATCTCCTACTAACACAAAAAGTCAGGTCCCAGGGCTCCTCCTGTCTTGGTTCTGGCTCCCCATATCTGCCATTTCTTGGCTTTCATGACTCCATTTCTAGATGTCCCTCTACAGTGCCAGGAAAACCTATACCAGGCCTCCTTGACATCCTTCCCTGGATGCCTGCATAAATGTGATTCAACAGATTTCAAACAGGACTCATCAACTCACCCTCCCTGACCTGAGCCTCCTCTCATATCTCAATCTTAGAAAATGTCACCACCAGATACCCAGCCCTGCAGGCAGGATCCCAGAGTTCTTTGCCTCTCCAATCCCACAGGTAGCCAGGAAGGCCACTGCTCTCCCTTATCTGTCATGATCCATTCCCACTTCCTCCCTGCCCATGCCCAAGTTCAGGCCAATATCAGCCATTGTCTGGACTGCATCCACCTTTCACTGGTGTCAGGCACTGGTCTTCTTTCATCCTACTCTCCACCCTCAGGGACTTCAATGAAGCACAAATCTGGTCATGTCATTCTCCTTAATAAAATTTTCTCTCTTCAGAAAGAAAGAAAGGGGGAAAAAAACCTTTCATCCCTGGCAACCAGGGGGTAGGAGGGACCTTACCAAGGATATGCATATGCAGGGACATTAAAAATCTCCAACTTGAACTAGGTGTGGTGACGTATCCCTGTAATCCCAGCACTAGGGAAGCTGAGGCATGAGGATCACAGGTTTGAGGACAGCCTCAGCTACATAGTGAGACCACATCTCAAAAAAAAAAAAAAAAAAAAAAAAGTCAATAAAACCTTCAACTTGGAGGGCTGTTCTTAGAGCTGCTGGCTGCACTGTGGTCATAAGGCTGTGAATAGGGGAATACATAAGGTGGCCACGCACACAGCAGGCCTGGGACACACCTGTGACTACAGGGGTAGGGGAAAGGAAGGGCATGGTGGAGGTGCCCAGTGTCCACAGCTAACAGAAGAGGCAGGAGGACTGCCCACACCATAGGAAGATCCATTTAGAAGGGAGTCCACTCGGGCCCGTGAAGATGATGAGAACTAGGAAAAAAAATGGACGGTTCCAACGGCAAAGAAACTCAGGGTCTGAACTTCAAAGACCCCCAACATTGCCAACCTACCTGACACCACCCCCATTCCCACAGTTGGGGCCCAGAACCTCCAGGACTGACTACACAACCACATGACTGCATGGTCTTGAAATCCACTGTGGTCATGGAGAGGGCAGGACAGGTCACAGACACGGTCACAGTGACAGTGTCACTGTGACACGGTCACAGACACAGACACACAGACACAGATAGGCCTCTGGATGAGACATACATCAGCTGCCACAGGATAGGCAGAGGTTGGCCTAGGTTCTAGGTTCTGGGGCTCTACCTTCTGCCTATGGTGCTCCTTTATTCAAACTCACCACCCTTCATAATCTGGCTTGGGCCAAGTCATTTCTCCATAGGTAGAAGGAATAGACAGGCCTAGGGCAAAGAAGAGGGTGGACCAGGGAGAGATGACTCCCTGGGAAAGCACACACCCATCCAGCACAACCTAGGATTTAGGCTGGGGGGCTTTCAAGAGGCCCTTAATCACCTCACAGGTACTAGAGACTGTGAGGGTCAGAGCCAATGCAGAACCCTGAGGTCCAAACCCAGTACTGCAAAGAAGTGCCCCCACTCTAGCCAGTGCCCCACATGCCTGCCAGTCAGCCCCACCTCAAAGGCTCAGATTTCCTTCCCTGAGCCTGCCCCCAGGCACTTCATGCTGACAGCTAGGCTCCTGGGTTATGTGGCCTAAGTAATATTGTCCTGGCCAGTTAGCGGATACCAAGGCCAGGTGGGAACAGGTAGAAGGAGCCTGGGCTTGCTGGGAGGAGAAAAGAGGGCCCCAAGACCTCCAAAAGGCAGTGCACCCTCCTTCCTGGCCTGGCTACAGAGAAACTGCTACATGCCATTGAAGATGCTGAGAACACCTGTCCCTTGCCCATCTCTGTCCAGCTGTTCTGGCTGACCAACAGGGATCCTGTAGGCTCCCAGAACAATGATCCCAAACACTGCACCTCTGGCTTCCTACCAGCACCAGACTAACCCCACACATTCAGGTCTGCTGACCCTCTTGTTGCCCACACAACTTCTAAGGGGCATACAACCTGCTGTACACCCCACTCCCTTCTTCCTACACCCATATACCACTTCCTGTAAACTCCACACTCCATAACTGCCTGCTGTGCACATGCATGCTCACACACACGCTACCTGCTGCATACACAGCCAGTGATGTACACACTACCCAGTGTATATACCATACCCTTCCCCCACTGCCTGAGGCATGCACGTGCACAGAGCCTGCTGTGCATCCCCTTCTGCACACACAGCCTGTAAGGCACACTTGCCATATACGCTTCACACACACAGTGCCTTACACATGGCACACAGGGCACCCACACTGCGCAGAGCACATTATCTGCTGTGTCCATGACAAGATGAATGCTGCTGCCTGCCCTCAGAGCCCTTGGAGCCAGGTCCCCAGGACTAGCCAGAAATGTTCATCACTACTCCAAAGCCTCTTTTCCTCCTCCTTGTGCTTCATACCCTTCCAGAACCTACCCAGTCCCCACAATCCTGCCTACACCTCTGGCTGTCTATCTTCCTCCTGAGGCTTTCCTGACCACAGTTCTGCCTGGCTTAGACCCCACTGCCCACAGTGAATCCATGACCTCCAGATTGAGCTCAATACCCTCCCTCCCCTCACCGCCGGGAGGGAAAGACCCAGAATCAAGGCCCGTCTCCCCTCCCCCACAGCTCCCCTCCCTCGTGAGGGAAAATGTCAGATTCCCTGTCTCAGTGGCGGCAGCGGGTGGGTTGGAGGGGGAGTGATTCAGCCGCCGCCTCAAGAGTGTGGAGCGAGAAGAGCTTTTCCTGCCATTACCCGGTGAGGGAGAGGCTGGCGCACTAATGGCTTCAATTACCACTCAGACAGGAACGCTGGGCGGTGGGGCCCCTGTGCTCCTTGTAGCCCAGGACGGGATCACCCCAGCCAGCTTGTGCTGGGCACCCTCACCCTGGACCCAGCCCCAGCGGGGGCAGTAAGGCAAAGGACAGCTGCCTGGGACTTCCTGAGCCACACTGAGAAAGGCAGACCTGCTCTGGAGAGGTGTGGAGGCCTAGGAGTGGGGTGAGGGCGTACTGGATGACTGGTGTGGTGGTGTCTCCAGAGGCTGCAGTGGTAGTGGCCAAAGAACAGCAAGCTGATGTGAAGGAAGTTGGACTTGGTGTGGGATGAGGTAAGAGCAGAGGGCACTGAATGGACCAGTAAGCTAGGGATCCCTTTTGGGGGTGCCCTAATCCAGCAGTTGAGCTAGGTAGCCTCGAGCAGCCATCAGCCACTCCCTGAAGCACCCAGCTCACAGTGAGCAGGTGCACATATCCTTGTGCATATGGAGGAGTACAAACAGAGTACATGACTCAGGTAAGGGATGCAATCCTTATTCCCCAGCCCCTAAACCAGATTCATCTTTTCCCCACTCCACCTCAGACCCTGCAGTAGCCTTCCAACAATGACCCTGGCTCTCCCCTGGCAGGGAGCCATCCTCTCATCCAGTTCCTGCACACTCTCCAGCTTTCTTGCCCTCCTAGGAGGAGGGGCATGGAGGGCGTGGTGGCATCTGGATTGCTTCTCTCTGGGCCTGCCCCCTGGCATTCCTTTCTGCCAAGTCCAAAGCTGGTCAAGGTTACACAGATCAACACAGCAGGTTGGCATTTTATCTTAAGGGTGCTCTGTTTCAGGAGTGGAAGGGGCCCACTCAGGCCCCAAGCTCTACCTCCTCCATGGGAGCAGGAATAGTACAGGGACCAGCCTCCCACTCCCCAGAGGTACAAACATAACACTTGCAAGCCTAGGCCTGGGGATGTTCCTCAGTAGTAAAGCATGTACACAGCCTTGGGTTCCATTCCCAGTACCATATGAAAACAAACAAACGTATATCCTTAAGCCCCTGAGAGAAAAACTCTTGGACAGGAAGGCCCCTCCCAACGGAAACCCTTTGTATATTTGAGTGACTCCTCCCCACTAGGCCCTGAAGACCCCCCCCCCGCCCCCATAATCTTTTAAAACATAAAGCTGCCAGCCGGGTGCAGTGGCACACACCTGTAATCCCAGTGGCTCAGGAGGCGGAGGCAGAAGGATGGCAAGTTCAAGACCAGAGGCAGTCTGCATAATTTAGTGAAACCCTGTCTCAAAGAGTAAAAAAAAAAAAAAAAAAAAAAAAAAAAAAAAAAAAAGGGCTGGAGGTGGCAGCTCAGTGGTCCAGCACTTGCAAAGCATGCAAGCGTGAGTGAGACCTTGGGTTCAACCCCCAGCACCACAAAAAATAAATAAATAAATAAAATAAAATAAAACAAAAAACAACATAAAGCTGCCAAGGCAGTTGGGGGCGGGGGGGCAGCAGAACTGAGCCAGAGAACCCAAGGCTTAGAGCCTATAGGGGAAGTTCTCTTTCAACACTAACAAGGAGACCCTGGTCCCCAACCTAAAAGCTCCAGATGGTGCCCTCTGGATCAGGAGCCACAGTTCTGACTTTTAAGCCACCACCCAAATGCCAAGGCAGGGCAGGTGGGTCCCTGCTGGGGAAGATGTCAACAGGAGGGAGGGCAGTACAGAAATATGTCCCCAGGAAACATGTGGGGCAACTGAGGTCAGGGGTAGTAGGGAAGAGCCCCAAGATCAGCGATCTTGGTCCAGGGCCAGTCCTCTGGGCCCCTTTTCCACAGGTTCCTCCAAACAGGGGATGATGCTAGGCAGCATGGGAGCCAAGTACCACCAGCTTGGGTGTCCAGGCCTCAGAACATGCAATTTCCAGCTCAACAGCAAATACCATTCACACTGATTCCCAAGAAGTACTTAACTACATTGTACTTAATCCTCCAAACCAGCCTGGATGATAGGTATTATATCCTGGTTTACAGATGGAGCAAATGAGGCTCAGAGGCACAGTTAGTGGTCCAAGGCCACGCTGTAAGTAAGTGGTCCAGAGTCCCTGTCTTAACAATTGTCATCTGTGGCTCACTAAGCTGGCAGGCCTATTGAAGCTCTGTAGAATCCAATGATCCTCACAAGATACACAAACACAAGAGTTACTGTATGGATGCATGTGTGAACACATAAAGCTACAGCTCAAAAATGGCCAATGTGAAAAGATGTTCAACTTGCTCCTGTAATCAGAGAAATGCAAATTAAATTGAGATACCATTTTTTGCCTATTAACTTGGTAAAGATTTTTTAAATGGTAATTTCCACTGGTGGTGAAGATGTGTAGAAAAGAGGCCCTTTTATGGCCTGCCTAGGAGGAGTATAAACTGATACAATCTTCCAGACACACTGGAGGCTTTAAAATGCATGTGCCCTTTGACTCAGCAATTCCACTCCACGAAATAAGAATAAGGAAATAATTAGCAAAGTGAATATATCTATCTTCAGGGACATGTGTGGCACCTTATTTGTAAAATCAAAAGATTGGGAACAACATGTATGATCAACAATAAGGAAATAGCTAAATAAATGAGGAAATTCCTATGTGACAGTTTACCCATGGCTTCAAAAATAACAATGTGGAAGAATATTTACTGGCAAGGAAAATGTTCATGGTATTTTTTTGTTTTTTAAAAGCAAGGGATAGGGATGTAGCTCAGTGGTAGAGCACTTGCCTAGCACATGAAAAGCCCTGGATCCAATTCCTAGACCTGGAAAACAAAAGTAGTCTACAAATCATTGGGCAATGGGTGATCTCTTTTCTTTTATATATTTAAGTATACATGTATATACACATATACATATACATATATACACACACACACAAATACACACACATGTATAAGGAAACAACCAATAGTAGTAGAGATAGGATAATGAATGATTTTGCTTTTTTCCTATGTATTATTCTATACTTTTCAACTTTTAAACAATGAACAGGTACTTGTATCACATTTTTTTAAAAAAAAGCAATAATCAATTCTATTTTTGAAAAGTATATCTACAGACTGATGATCCACTGTGGTGAAGGTCTAATCATGTCACTTCCTACCCTCTTTATGGCTTTCTCTGTCCCCAGAAAAGCATTCATTTCTCAGCCTGATCCTGTGTGATCTTACCTCTAACCTGCAGACTCATGTTGAATTGCTCTCCTTGTCTTCTTCCTGTGCAATCCAGCTCCATGACCCTTGCCCTCCTCAGAAACCCCCAAACTGAACCACTTGGTGTTTTCTGAGAGTTCCATTCTCCCTTGCCCCTGGGCCTTGGCACATGCCTAATGCCAACAGCACTCCCCTTTCTGATCCTTCTTCTCCCACTTTAGACACTTGACTCAGACAGAACCCCTTCCTCCTTGTGCCTCACCAGCCCTCTGGGTTGTCCCTATAGAACTCACTAGACACTGAACACCTGAGTGCAGCATAGATCAGATGACCTTTTGGACTTCAAAGCAGTTCAGAAAGTGTGAATGAATGAAGGAGTCACCAAGTGAAAGAAGAGACTAAACTACATACAGAGCCCCAGCCTGGGACCTTTGCTCATAGGGAAATAGGAACATACCTGACAACTACAGCCAAGGTCCACATCAAAGTGTCACCCACTGCCACAGCCACGTAACCCAAGGGATACACGGCTGCTGCTCCACATCTCAAGTCTGACCCAGACCCCATCTGAGCAATGACACAGTTCAGCAGGAGGACCCGAAGGCACCAAGCTCACAACAGGCGTCACCACAGTCAGTACCCAGGCCTGTTCACCACTCCCTCTCACCTACCCCAAGATGACCAGTCCTCTGTTCTGCCAAATGCACCCAGTCTCATGGCAGAGCCAGGGCCACCCGCCCACCATACCATGTCGGTTCTAGCACATACCTTCAAGCACTGAGAGCTTGGCACTGGTGTTGATCTCGCCCAGACTGTTGGTGGCTGTGCACTCGTAGATGGCTTCATCTCGCTGCACCCGCAATGGCTGGATCCGAAGCACTGACCCTGCCCCATCATCAAACTCAATTACCTGTCAGAGGACAGACATGGTCACAGACTGCTGGGCAGTCAGGGGTTTGACTTCCTCACACCTTTGACACACCCTTGAGGAGCAGGAGGAGGACCAGATGGAAGAGCAAGCCATCCCTGAGTCCTGCCTGCCTCTCCCAGCCAAGGACACACCTCAAAGCGCTGGGAGCTGACTTTCTTCCCCTTCTTCATCCATGTGATGCGCGGCTTGGGTTCCCCTGTGGCTTGGCACACAAAGGAGGCCACCCCTCCCGACAGCCCAGTCTGGTCCTCGGGGACCTTAACGAAGACAGGTTTGCCTAAAAGAGAGACAGAGATACGAAGTCATCACAGAATGGCCACATCAGGCATGGCCAACAGTGCAGGTAGCAGTCGTGGGGAGCGAGGAGGTAAGAAAGACTTAGAGAAAATAATGACATCTAACCTTTATATAGTGCTTAATACGTGCCTGGCACTATTCAAGGAGCTGAATGTTTATTAATTCTCTGAAGCCTATTAGGTGAGTGCTGTAATTACTGTTTATAGAAAAGAAAATCAAGGCTCTGCAAGGTTAAGGGATTTTGTCCAACACAACATAGCTAGTAAAGGGCAGAGCACAATCTGAACCCCACAGTCTGGACTCCGAGGTTCTTGTTCCCATCTGTCTCTGACCCTAGTCACTCCAATCTCCAGCACAAAGCATGCCAGAGAGCTGCCCTTTGAGAAGAGCCCCAGTGTCTCCCTCCTTGCTCTCCATCTCAGTGAAGGCACCTCCATCTACACTGTGACTCCTCCTCCCTCCTGGCCCCCGCATACCAGCAGTCTCAAAGGCCTAGATATTCCAGCTCCTAAGTATCTCTGGATGTCTTCCCAGGTGGATGCTTTCCTGTAAATGTGGCCTCCTCACTCCTGCCCCCACTGGCTTGGTTACTTTCTGATAGCCTAGGCAGCTCCCTGAATCAATCCACAATAGGAGGCAGGAAAGTGAAAGAAAAGAAAGGGCTCAGACACCATACTACCACATTCACGTCACCCGAGGACACACACCAGGGCCAACCTATAGCCCCTATCTTTATGAAGCCCACTATCCAGGGGCCTAAGCCCAGAGAAACCTTGCTAATTAAGATGTAGCAATGCCTCGTTAATCCCGACAACTGATCCATTTCCTATTAATCAGGCCAATGAACAGCTCCAGGAACAACTAATGCCATAAGAAGTGACCTTTCAGACCACCTGCTCAGTGCCCATGAGCTCAGACCCAGCTTGGGCCCTGGTAGAGAAACAGTCTTTTGCTAAGTACCTACTCTGCACTGTGTATTTTAGCTCATTTAGTTTTTCATCATTAGTAGCTTCAATTTACAGGCTGAGAGGTCAAGTCACTTGCCCAAGGTCACACAGCCAAGTGCATGGCGCATCTGGGACTTGAATTCAGGCCTATGAGAGTCCCAAACACCTGGCATAGAACAGGTCATGGGGGATTGTTGAGGGCCTTATGAAGAGCAGGGCGAGCGGAATGGTGGGGTGCCAAAGTCAGAGTAAAGAAGAGGAGGAAGAAGGAGAGGTGAGGAAGTAGAGAGGCAGGACAGGAGACTTTGAGGGAGATTGGCTGTGACTAGGAAGAAAAGGCAGCAGGTGGGGAGAGGTGGAGGGAGGTTCTTAAATTCTTATATTTGTTAAGGATATGAAAAACAGTGTTTCAATATGTGGTGGGCCTTCACCTAGGGCAGCCATCACTCTTCTGAGTATCATCAGTCCTTAACCCTTTGAGGTAGGCATATTAACACGTCCATTTTAACAGCCCCATTGTAGAGATAGGGAATTGGAGGCTCACAGGGCTAAAGGATAAAGGGCATGGAGTGTTTGGGGGTGACTCTAGGGTACAACTAGCCTTCTAGAAAGCTCATCCTGGGAGCCCAGAAGCCTGTAATCCCAACAACTTGGGAGGCGGAGGCAGCAGGATCAAAGGTTACAGTTAGCCTGTGTAACCTAGTGAGATCCTGTCTCAATTTAAAATAAAAATAAAAATAAATAAGTAGATAGGTAGGTAGTTCAATCTGAGCATCTGTGGCCTCCCTGGAGGAGTGAACCTTGAGATCCACTGAACCTGCTCTTAAGAGACTAAGAGTGGGTGAGGGCAACAGCTCAGAGAAGCCAGGGTAAGGGAGGGTTCACTGGAAGGCCATAGGGATGACCCAAAGGTTTGGGAAACCCTCAGTTTGCCCCACCATTGCTGTTCCCCTCAGGACTCCCTGCCTCAGCCTCCACTACATGCATTTCCTGTCCCCCAACCTCGTACTTGAGGACCTGCAGATAGCAGCTCCCTGCTCTCCATCTGCATTTCCACCACCCTGATGCCATCTTCTCTGGGTGGGACACTCCACTGGCTGAACAAGCTGATGCACCACCTCTGGTCTCACTCCCCACCCCACCTCCTCTATTCTCTCTTCAGCAGTCAGAACAGCTAGCCTCTGCTGATCAAGTCCCTCCAAAAGAGACCGTTCTCAAAAAAGGGGAAAAAAGAAAGAAAGAAAGAAAGAAAGAAAGAAAGAAAGAAAGAAAGAAAGGAAAAAGAAAAAAAGAAATAAAAACATAAACTCTTATCACTGCAGACAAAGGCCTGCCAGGTCTGACCAGGCCACTCTCCCCTGAGTCCTGGCTTTGGAGCCCTAAATAAGCAATGTTCCCTGCAGCCTTAAGGCCTTTGTGTAAGCTGCTGCTTCTGCTAAGAACCTCTTAAACTATCCCGGACCCACAAACTCTTAGCGACCTTTCTCATCTCAATTTAAACACCGTCTCCCCAGAAAACCTTCTCTGATCCCCTGTTATCCCCCACTCCCATTAGCTTAGTTGCTGGTTTTAGGCTCTCTGCGCCTCCTACGGCACTGCTGACAGTTTATGCATGTGTGTGAGGTTATGACTTTTACTCACAGCTTATTATGCACATGTGTGAGGCTATTATTTTTTCCACATTTTCAGTCAGTGTTTAATAGCTGCTTCCTGAATAGAACATAACCCTGGGCAGGACAGACACTATTCCTGTCCCGACCCAGTTCCTGGCACACAGGGGTTCGAAAGGGAGGAAGCAAAGAAAGGAGGAAGAAATCTGTGAGGGAGGTGGAGACCACGGCCCCTCACACACACACCTTCCTTCTCGGCAAGAGGCGAGAGACCCCAGAAATAGAGTCCCCCTCCAGATCCTGCCTCAACCTGTCCGAAGCAAAAGCAGAGGGTGGAACCTGCTGAACAGGAATGGCCAGGAATCTGCTGGGGGCGGGGCAGGGCGGGGCCTCCTTGCCAAACAAAGGGCCAAGAAGCAGGGGAGGACAGCCAGGTAGGGTCACAAGCAGCCAGAAGGGACAGGCCTGGGAGCAGCATGGAGACTGGACTGTGTCCAAGGCCTGGGGCCATCGAGGAGGCCGAACTACTCCCCGCCCTTGGAGGCTGGAGAGAAGCCAATGCCCAGCCCTGCCTACCGCCCTAGGCCAGAGTGGCAGTGCTGTTTTAGCCCCATGCACCCGCTAGGGCTAGAGGGGAGGCCTCTGTCCCCTCGCTCTGGCCTGGCCTAGCCCCCCAACAACCTGCATCCCCACCCCAGGACCTCAACACAGCTCAGGTTCAACCGCCCAGCCCTTCCACTTCCAGAGACCTCTCAGGCCTTTGACTTTTTTGTTCACCAGGAACATTATTTTGAGACAGGGTCTGGCTAAACTGTGCAGGCTGCATCTGGCCTTGAACTTGAGATCCTCCTGCCTCCACCTCCCAAGTAGCTGGGATTACAAGCATGTGCCACTGTGCTCAGCTAAATGCTTCCTCCCAAAGCTTCCTAGAAAAAAAATTTTTTTTTTTTTTTTTTTTTGCCCAGTGCTGCAGGATCGAACCCAGGGCTTTGGGCATGCTAGACAAGTACTCTACCACTGAACCATATCCCCAGCCTTCACGGAGGACATCCAGGGAGCACTGTCAGACTACATCTCAGCTACAAACCTTGTCCCTCCACATGGTCTCCCTACTCCCCTTCCCAAACTTGGTCCTGCTAACCTCTCCAGCCTCACTGTTTTTCTCTGTAGGTTTTCAGCACCTACTACTGGCCAAGCACTATGCTAAGAACATGGCTTGGGCTCTGGTGGACTTACCCCCACCACCCAGGCCCACCGAACAGCCAGGCCCTGGGCACCTCTTTGTCTTTGAGTGTGCCCTGCCTTGTGCCCTCCCACCCTAGGCTGTGGAAGCCAGCCAGATGTGTTCCATAATCAGGTTTCCCATCCCAGAACAAAACACATCCCTGGTGTCTGGTCAGGTCCCTGGGCAGCAAGCAAAACGAGGCTAAGATGACCACTGGTGTTCAGTGGGGGTCTGAATAGAACTTCTGAGCCTGTGTCAGTAGGGGGTCACCTGAACACATCAGGAAGAGCTTTCTGCAGTTACCCACTGCAGCCCAGCCAGATTCCCCACCAGGGTGGCCTGCCCTCCAGAGAGGTTGCAGGAACACAGCTCCAGCAGCAGCCAAACTGGGCCACCTCCAAAGCTCCTCTACAGGGAGACTCACTGCTATTTTGTGCCTTCCCTGAGGAGCACATATGCACAAGCAGACAAACAGCACATGGAAGCAGAGGGCAGACACAGCGGCGAAGGACCGCAAGGCCGGCAGAGCTCCTGGAGAGCGACTTCCCAGCCCCTGAACCGCCTAATGAGATGGGGACTTAGCCCCCCTGGAGAGGAACCCGCTCACAGACAACCCTGGTTCTGGAAAACACTTCTC
The DNA here is from genome assembly GCA_007922755.1 of Pedetes capensis. NCBI lineage: Eukaryota > Metazoa > Chordata > Mammalia > Rodentia > Pedetidae > Pedetes > Pedetes capensis. The sequence continues at coordinate 83,678 of VMDO01004186.1, forward strand.
AAGCCTCAGGCCACGGCCTCCTGATAGGGAGAACACTTCCTAGGTGCCTGGTGCCTTGGCCACGTGACCTCAGTTAACCTTTCCAGGTAGGTGTGATTACCCTTGTGCAATAGGAAAACAGAGAAAGCACTCATGGCGGAAGTTCCAGAGGGTAGAGTCTAGACAGGCCACCCATAAGTACAAGGGGGAGGGCACTGCAGAACCTGTGTGAGCACCCAGCCAGCCAAGTTCCAGCTTCACAGGCTCTTGGGGGGGGGGGGGAGAACTGGCAAAATAGACACAGCCTAGCTCCTTAGGCCCTTACCCACTTGTATCTGCAGCTCCTGGCCACCACTCACCCCTCCAGCCATCAGGTACCTTGCTCTGAGCTCCAGTGGCTCAAAGCGATGGGCCAACAACCAGGGCCCCACTCATACTTAGTCCTGGGGCCCAGCACTATGCTGTGCTGTCTGTGGGTGTCACTCGGGCTCCCTTGTGAGCTCAGAAGGCCAGACGCATTTCTGTTCCACGTTCCCACTCCCCTTCCTCCTTCTTATGCAATATCCTGTTCTCTCTTCAAGGTCCCTCTTTTCCAAGAAGCCTCCCAAGATGCTCAGGTCACTGCCTGTGCCAATGCTGCCTCAACCTGCACCCACTGTTGTGACTGCCTGCGAGCCTGTGGCCCCCCTCTCAGTGGGCCCTGTCTAATGACAGGCCTGTGTGGATTCTTCTCATCCTGGCACCTGACACACGAGATCAGTAGAAACCTTTGCTCCCAGTCAGGACCATCTCTGGCCCCACAGGCCTCCCTTCTAGAGAAGCCACAAAGCTCTGGGCTGGGATATGGGCTGAGTGGGGATCCAGCCCTGTGCATGTGTATATGTGCATGCATGTGTGTGCGGGTTTCCACAGAAGCTGACTAGGCATGGACAGTAGGCACCCAGGCTAACTCTTGGCAGCTGCTTCTCCACCCCACTTCCCTCTGAGGCCAGGGCCCCCATTCATTTGTCTCGTAAAGAGGCCTATAGAAACACATTTGTCTGCTCTGCGCTTCACTGCTCTGGTCGTCAATCCTCCGGGGCGCCTGCCCGGCCTTTTGAAGCAGCCCTGTTCATATCTGGCTATTTGCCCCTAGCGAGAAGTCTCCCAAGCTTAGCCCAAGCCTGGCCACAGTGGTGACACACTCACAAGTGAACACAGGTTGGGCACAACCCTGTAAATCCCAGGCAGGAGGATCTCAAGTTCAAGGCCAGAGGCATCTTGCATAACTTAGACCCTATCTCAAGATAATTTTTTTTTTTTTTTGGTGGTACTGAGGGTTGAACCCGGGCCTCGTGCCTGCATGCTTTGCAAGTGCTGGACTGCTGAGCTGTGCCACCAGCCCCCCTTTTTTTTTTTACTTTTTTGAGACAGGGTCTCGTTAAATTACACAGACTGCCTCTGGTCTCGAACTTGCAATCCTCCCGCCTCTGCCTCCCAAACTGCTGGGATTACAGGTATGTGCCACCGCACCCGGCAGGATAAAAAAATTTTTTAAAGGCTCAGGGTGCAGCTCAGAGGTAAAGAACTTGCGAAGTATGCACAAGACCCTGGGTTCAATCCCTTGGTACAGGGGGGAAAAGAAAGAGTGCATTTTAAGGGAGGCTAATAGTAGGGCAGACCTTGATTCTTGCGACTGGGTCATCATGGTCCCCAGCTGAGACTCTTTCTCCATGGCTTTCAGCCTGGGACAAAGCCCAAGTCACATCACCTGAAACCCCCACCCTGTGAGAAGCAGGACTGCAGCTTCTTCAGCTGGTTCCTACATTTAAGACCCTGGTGTCTGGGTTCTGGTTACTGAGGAATAAGGAGGGAGATTCCTGGAAATATGCTTGGAAAAACTATTCCACCTTCCCCACTCCTCAATTCCCACTGGGGCTCAGGTCTGCTCTCACCCTTCACTTATTCAGCTACCACACACCAGCCCGGGAGCTAGACAATGTCTGAGCTCCCAAGACTCACACTCCAGTGGGCCAGACAGACCTTGGGGAGAATGCCACAACTGAGCACTCCAAGAGGAGCTCAAAGATGCAGAATGTGACCCAGCCTCCTGGAGGAATCGATAACAGGAGAATGGAAACTGGTCGGGTGAAGTGTTTCATGCGGAGGAAATAGAAGGAAGTAGAAGGCCTGGACAGGGAAGGCATGTAAGCAACTGGAAGAAGTGAGCAGGGTGCAGGGTGTGAGTGGAGGGAGATAGTGAAGAGTCAAGTTTGCAGAGGCTTAACAATGCAAGGCCTGGAGAAGGGTTAAGACCCTAGACCCTGAAGGCAGTGAGGGAGAGGAAGGAAGGAGTTTAAAGTAAGGAGTGGCTCCATGCAGTGTTCCTTTTGCAACCTGACTCTCACGGTGGAATAGAGAATAGATTAGGAGGGAAGAGACTGGGGCCAGGGAAACTGTCAGGAGGCTGTTGCAGGTTGAAGCTGAACCAGGAGCTGAGGGTGGCTTGGATGAAGGCACTGGAGAAAGAGAAGCAGATGCATTCCAAAGATACTCAGAAGGTAGAACCGATAACCTGGTGATGGATTGGATGTGGGATACGAGAAAGGGAGGAAACTGGGAGGAGGCCCAGGTTTCTGACTTGGTGACCAGGTGGGTGGTAATGCCACTCACAGGGAGAGAGACCGGGGAAGCAAGTAGCAGGTACAGGCTGTGGAGTGCTGGGTCTGAGGCAGGAGAGGGAAGGCAATTATTCTCCTAGGACATAATGTTTCTGAAATCCCAGAGATGCATCTTCCCTCTGCCTTCTGGGGCCCTGAGAATGACTGAGATGGAGACCAACAGCAGTCCTTCAATGCCCTAGGGCTACTGACCACCCCTGGACAAGCCTTCCCTTCCCAGTAAAGTCTTCTCCAGCCTGCCCCTGAAAACTCAATCCCCAACTAGGCCTGGAGGTCACCTCTACCTTTTCATGTGACTCCCCACCTGACTTCTTCGCATCTAGACCCCTAGTTCTGCTCCTCCTGGCCAGCAACTCAGAGCTCCCACTACTGTTCACCTTTACCTTTCTGGAGGAATCCCTGCTCCTACCCCTTTCCCTTCTAGTCCCGCCCAGGGCCCAGCCTCTGAGGACAAAGGGCAGGATGCTCCAGGGCCACCTCACTCCAGGATTGGTTCCTGAATAATTAATGAGTGACTGGGAAGGAGACTCCTGGTGGGGCAAAGCTCTTGTCCAGACACCTGGAGCGGGTAGAAGGTCCTATGGCTTGCTAACCCCAGGACTGACCCCTGAGTTGGCCCTGGACAGTCTCTGGGCTGGGGACAAGCTGGGAACGGCCCCCTTCCCCAGGGACCTCAGCTGCGACCTTGCCCCTCCCCCCAGCCTGTAGATTGACTAAGGCTGCCCTGTGCTCCGCCTCCTACCAGTAACCAAGCAGTGGTAACCATGGTGACAGGGCGGGCTGTGGCCAGTCTTGTAGTGCCAAGGAGGGGGAAGGGCAGCAGCAGGAAAGAGACCAAAGTTCAGAGTTGGACCTGGGAAAGGGACAGATCACACCTCACACGAGTGCACACACATAGATGGCTATCAGAACTCAGCTTCCTGCTAGCCAAGTAGCACAATCTTCCCTCAATTTCCAGGGCTGAGAGTTCTGGCTGAGGAAAGGAGGCCATTTGCCTTGAAAGTCCCTAGTGAAAGGGGAAGGAGAAGCTGAATATCCCCAAGCTGGGATCCTGAGGTTCTAGCCCAGGAGAAGAACTATGGGTTCTTCTAGCCCTCCCTGGACCAGAGGACACATCGAACACCCCATTTACACATCCATACATATTCCCTGGGCCTTCTACACAGATCTGCAATGTGGACACAGCACATGCCTGGGCAAGTCACATAAAACCACATGAATACAGGACATGCCTCCCCAGCCCCATAAAACAGGGTCACGCTTAGACATGTCCCACCCTGCAGAGCCTCAAGGATACACAGGACACTCACAGGCAACAGTGAGGCCAGGTATTCCTGGGTGGGGGGATCCAAGGGGAGTTCTCTCTAGGATAAGGTCTAGAGGGGTATCTGGCCATCCTGTTTCTAGTACCTGGTCTTGTCCCATCCCAGAAACATGCTAGGAAGAATGTCACCTTTCAGTCTGGGGGATCTGCACCTTGAGGAGTTAGACTTACTGTCTCCGTGGGCACCTGCCACCAAACCAAGCATCACAAGTGCAGGCACAAGGGGCACCATCATCCTCCCCGGGGCTGGCTCAGGGGCCATCCAGGGCTCTAGCTCCACGGCTGGCCACAGCCCAGGACAATCCACCTGTAATGAAAAGAAGGGCAGAGCCAGTTGGTTGGTATCTCCCAGAGTCTCCCTCCTTGTTCCCCATGCTGTCTCCCGGCCCCCGAACTCATTCTCACTGTCCATCCAGGGCCTTGTTCAACAGACCTGCCTTGGACTTAGCAATGGCCAACCAGGTTCCTTACTGAATCCTCAGTGCTCCCAAGGGAACCCACCCTATAGGGAGAGAGAACAGGAGGCCTTCAGGGCATTCTCTAAACCCCAGCAGGAGGAACAAAGAGCTACGGAGATCTGAGGATGTATAGGGATGGTCCATCCCAGAACTTGTGCTTCCAACTCACTCCATTAAGAGACCAGGGACAGGGAAATGGGGTCTGAGAGACACATAGGCAGGGACACAGAGACTTAACAAAGACAAGACAGAGACAGGAAATGACGAGAGACACCTATGTCCTTGGGCCATCCTGTTGTCCCTCCTCTCTCCAGCAAGGAGGGAGGTGAAAGGGCAGAGCAACACATGATGAGCACAGCCCCAGAGCACAGCCTTGTTACCAGCAGACAGCTCCAGGTATCAGAGGCTTGCAGCCAAAGCCACAACCCGTCAGGGCTCGTCAGAACTGCTCTTGACAAGTTGCAGCTGCCCTACCTGGCCACCCTCATCCTACCTGATTCCCATGGCACCTTCCCACTCCAGAGAGAATCTACAGATAGGCTTTAGTGACTAGGAATGGGGCTACTAGACCCTAAGATTCAACCCCCATGCCTCCTTTTTCTGTGCCCCAGAAGCCCAAAGCAGATTAGGTGGCAGGGGGTACTATGCTTGGGACTGGATGAACGTCTTCAAGCCTCTGCTCACTAGTTCCTGCCTGGATGCCCACCCCACTCTGTAGACACCTATGTGAAGCTTTCTCTGTGGCCACACCATACACTACAGACACTACTATCACTCCTAAGCTCTGGCAGTGAGCTCCCAAAGGTCTCACTTCCACATCCTCTGCCTAGGGACTTTGGGCAATGTGCAGTGGTGTCCACCAGCTCTGCTCACACTTTGCCCTGGCAGGGCACTAGCACATGGTCAGGTCTTCATCAATGCTCAAAAAATGCAACAGGGCATACTTAGGGAATGAGTTGACCCCATAGACTCTGGTGGGGTAGTCATGGTCAGACCCACAAAGCTAAGAGAATTTGCAAGGTGACAGGGCAAGTGAACAGGAAGGACAGGGTTCAAAGATGGCTCTGGTCCTTGCTGGAACTTGAACTCTTATTGCAGTTGGGACAAAGATCATGAGGCCAAAGAACAGTAGGTGAGCAAATGGGTGTTGGACAAAGCCAGTGAGACTGTGAAGTGAGGCAGGGGCTAAACACAAAGGGAAAAGAGAAGGGATGCCCCTTGTTCCAAGATCTCATCCACAGCTGAGGCAGAAGCTGAGCAGGGAAAGCAATAAAGTTGAAAGGACATGGTGAAGCCAGGCGTGGTGGCATGTGCCTGTAATCCCAGCACTTCAGAGGCTGAGACAGGAGGATCAACACAAGTTTAAGACTAGCCTGGTATATACAGAAAGTTCCAGGACAGCCAGGGATACACAGTGAGACCTTGTCTCAAAACAAACAAACAAACAAAGAAACAAGCAAAAACCCAGAAACAGACATGATGGGTGTCCAGCCCAATTTACACCAGGCTGAGGGTTCTGCTGAGTGACCACACAGCTCAGGTGGCTGAGTCCACAAGGATACCCTGAATAGCCATGTCAGGGTGGAGGTCATGTGACACTAAGGCCCTACCTGGGCTTGATCATCACAGAACTATGGTACAGCAGTGCAAACCAAAAGTGCAATCCAACTTCCCAGCAGATATCAAGTGATGACTTGCCTGGCCCGGTTATTGGGGAGATGCAGTTCCCAGATCTGACCATCCTCTAGCTACAGTACAGGTATCATGGGTACAACTCAATAGTGTGTTGCATTTCAAGGAGTGTGAACAATACACAAGTCAAAGGAGTTAACTCTCAGGCTCAAGCACTCCAAGCACGTAACCCCTCTGGCCCAGTGCAGACCCTGTTAGGGACATAATCTCCAGCAAGTATCATGGGGGCAAATCTCCCTGGTATAGACATAAAAGGATGAAGTTAAATAGAATAAACATTATAATGGACAAACACAGCACAGTCATCATGGGAGACTGTACGATTACCACAGAGGCCTAATCCCCTGCAGCTGCCTGGGTATAGCGATCATAGCACTTTAACTCCCAGGTGCAGACATCATGGAAGTACAGCATCTGGGGCAGACATCACGTAGGTGTACACAGAGGATACAGACAGGGGTATATCTGCCTGATGAGGACATTACCAGGGTATAACTCCCCAGCACATTGTCACAGACACAGTAGGGCTTTGGCCCCTACGACAGATACTAACAGGATATAAGACTCCACCCAGTACAGCCATCACAGGTGTATCACTCTTAGAACAGACATCCATGTGGTAGAATCTTGGGTGAGATTCTGCCCATGGGTGTTAGGGAACCTGGGCCTCTGACAGTCCACACGCAAAGATAAGTAGCTCTTACTTGGGGACTCCGGAGACCCCTGGGTATCTGGGCTGGGGTGCTCAGAACACTGCTATGATCTACAACATAGGAGAGAGGCAGCAAAGTTGAAAACAAAGACATTCCCTCCCCAGAGAGCTTCTCCCAGGGGTCCATGGACACAGGGACACAGATTCCTAGAGATACTGGGAGACACAGGAACATACACCAGCATGGACACATTCTCAGGGAACTGCCCTGGCAACCACACAGCCACTTGAGTCAGGGCCTCTCCCTCTCAGCAGCTCCTGGCATGAGTAAACTGCTCCCACCCCTGGACTACGGGCACAGAGCCTGCCCCTGATGTCAGGTGGTTCGGGTCACTCCCAGCTCTTGGGCCTCCCTCATCAGAGGAGAATGGAGTGGTCCTAAGTCTCCAGGCCTGCCCTCAGGTCAGGACTTTAGTCCTGCCACAACCCTTGGTCTCAGGGTTACCTGCAGGATGAAGGTGGAGAAGAGCAGGGAGACAGGAATGCTGCTGGCTTTGCTGGGTCGAAAAGAACCTTGTGCACACACTCAATGCAGCAGCGCTCAGAACAGAATGCCCACTTCACCAGCACGCCTGGGTGAGTCCAAGCTTTCGACAACTCAGACAAAAACAAGGCCCAACACTTGGGCACTCAAGCTTGTCTCTGAATTGCAGTGTGGACCACTGGTCCTACCAAACTGACATACTTGGGCAGGAAAACAATTACATGCCATATGATACTATAGAATATAATTGGGTGAAATTTTTATACATTCAGAATCGTTTTAATATGTCTTTTTTCTTTGCTACATGAGTGTAAAGCTGCCAACTGCCCTTTTCTGAGGAAGAACTGTCCTTTATTCTCAAATTTTGTCCTTCGTACTAAAATGTCTTTTCTTGTATGAAATGATGGGGCTAGCAGATAGCAGTTGTTTTATTTTTTTATATAATGTCCTTACTTGGCAAAATAAAAAATTGCCAACCCCATGTCTGGCTCCAGGTACTTTTGGAAACTGAACTGGTTTGTGAAACCAAAGAGCCTGGGAATCACTGCTCTGAGGCAAAAGGAATAAGTAGGCACTATACCAAGCCACAAGACTCAACAGAAACGTCACGGAAAATTTGTGTTACACAGAGGCTGTGTCGCCATGTGGCCCATCCTAACCACCCCTGCCAGGTCCAACGGAGGCCAGAGTATGACACCAGGGTAGAGGAGTTCCTAACTAGAAAACAGCTGTGATCATTCTTGAGGGCCCCCTCATAAATATGGAAACAGAGATTGATTTCTTTCCATTGGGCACAAGTTATTATTCACAAATATTAATTAGTCTCCAAATACCACCTGTTTCTACAGCTTCCTCCACCCCTCCTCCCCAGGCCAGGACCCTGACTCCCAGGAGGCTACAGCCCAGAAAGGACATAGGCAGAAGGAAAGGTATCCAGGGCTCCACAGAACGGCCAGCCAAGGGGAAAGGCCAGTGCTTGGGCAATGAGGCGCACATTGGGCAGGGAGAGCTGGGAGCCGTTCATCTTCTAACAGCTAACCAAGCTGTTTTGTCATGTCCTGGACAGTTCACCGCGTGGCACTGCAGCAGCAGCCGCGGAGGCGGAAACAGGCCTTGTTACACTTGGGAAGGGAAAACCAACATGTTTCCAACTCTCACCAAACCAACCGCTGGATTATGACAGGAATAAATCACAGCCTCAACCATGACTCCTGCCCCAGGGAAGGAGGTGGCCAGCAGGAAGGGCAGAGGCTGCCTTCCCTCCTCCAGCCAAGTGGACAGATTCCGTGAGTACAGCCAGGAATAGCCATTCCTCCCACACTGGTATTGGGGCTCCCCAAGCCACAATGAGAGCCCTACCTCCCTGCAGCCCTACCTTCTGTCCCTCTGAGGGATCTGAGGGTGGCAGCAAAGAGTTTAGCAGGGGCCTAGTGGCAAAGCAGAAAATCAAAGGGTTCTGGCAGAAGTCCCTACAGCTGTAGCTCCTAAGCCTCCAGCCCCTTTCCTCTGGGGACATGGTCCCCTTTGGATTAATGCCTCCAGGCCTCTGTACTTGCTGTTGCCTCTTCTGGAAAAGATACCCTTCTCCTGCTCCAGTCACTTATTGCCCCTTCAGAACTAGGCTCAAGTGACCCATCAATGTAAATCTTCCCCAAATGACCCACCATAGTTTGTACAGCACAGTAAAGGCACATGAGGTGATGTAGACCAGTGGTTTTCAATCTAGGGTGACTCTGCTCCCCAAGGGATGTGAGGTAATATCTGGAGACATATTTGATTGTCAAGACTGGGGGTGGAGATGGGTGCTACTGGCGTCTAATGGGAAGAAACCTGAGATGCTTCTAGATATCCTGCAGTAACAGGCCAGCCCCCACAGCAAAGGATTTTCTGGTCCAAAATGTCAACAAAGCTGAGAGGGAAAAACCCTGATATAGACAGTTCAGCTTACAGACTGACCTGGCCCTAGCCCTAGAACCCAATCCCTTAGGAGCACCCTGAGCCTTGGAAACAAGGCACGCCAAACTTGGCTTAACTCTCACATCAGCTGGTTCCTGGTACTCAGGACCTCAGAACATCTTCCCTTACCTCCAGACCAACCCAGCTTCTAGAAGTTGAATATTGAGGTGCACCTCATCTCTACCCATCCATACATGCCATCAAAAAGTACCTCTTCTGGGGAGACTAGGGTTTTAGGCAGGTCAGACCATCATCTGAGGATGGCCAGGTGAAGGGCATATGTTTTTCTTATATCCACTTTGACCATCTGACCTTTCCAACCTTTTACCTGACCCTTCCTGCTACCCCTCTACATCCTGCTTCCCCACGACATACTCATTTCCTCTAGGGTCTAGGCCAGACCCATCTTTTCACAGCCTTCTTTGTTCAGCCATCTGGCCAGAACTGTGCAGCCGGCAGCATGATGACCAAGGGGCATAGATTCTGCCTTCAAGGAGTTTACAGAGGGTGAACAGGCTCACCAAACCCTCGCAATCTTAGGGACAGCACCACTATCTACTCAGTCACCCAGGCCAACAAGTTCTCCTCAAATACTCCCTTTCCTTATCCCACATATCCAACCCATCAGTAAGTTTGAATCTGTCCTCCCTCTATGCCAAACCACTTCCTGTCTTTTCAGTCGGCTTCCTGCTTCTGGTCACTCCCTTCTAACCCATCCTGCTCGCAAACTAATGTTGCCTTTAGCTCACAAAAATGCAAATTTGATCATGCCCATTATGTGCACTGTTTGATACTTCATCCCACAGGAAGCATCCAGCCAATGTTCCATGAACAAATGAATGGATGGATGGGCAAATAGCTATACAAATGCATGGAAGCTGCTTCTCTGCTTAAGAACCGTCAATGAGACTCAAGACTACAGGAAAAAGTCTCGAGTTTTCAGCCTGACATCCAAGGCCATCATGCTGATTCCAAACTAATTCTCCAAGCTCATTTCCTGCAACTCTAGCCCAGCCTCTCTGCGCTTCTCAAAGAAAGAAAGAAGGCAACCTTGAAGAGACAAGGAGGGACATGCCCCAAACCTGGCTCTGGGTACCCTGCTCCTTCCACCACAACCTCCAGTTAACAGGCAGTCTTTCCTACAGAAACACAGTGAATGGAGAAGCAGGCAGATCCTTGTGTAAGTCCCAGGATGTTACCCAGAAGCCTATTTTACACCTACAGCAGCTAACAAGTTGTATATCACTCCCCACCCACCTCCATCAGCCACTCTGGCCAGAAACTCCTTGACACCTCCCCTCCCTCATGCCACACATTCAATCTTTCACCATAGTCTTGTCTACTCTACTTCTCTAAATAGCACACAAATCCTTTCTCTTCCTTCTATCACAGCCCTCCTGGTCAGGCCTACACCGTCTCTCAGCCACATGCACAGTGGATCACGTTATGCCCTTGCTAACAATTCTGTGGCCCTCCATGGGCCTTATATCAAAATTTGAGTTGCTTGGCTTGGCCTATAGGACCCCTCTGCATGCTGTGCTCTTGGTCACACTTTAGGGCACACTCACCGGGTCTTTGGTTGCTCACACCAGTCACTCTTGCCGGACAGTCAGCACTGAAGGCAGGGCACGGGGGCCTCCGCTCCTTCCTGGACAAATAGGAAAAGATGAGAAAAGGTCAAGAATTTCAACACAGTACAAAAGGAACTGACACAGAGAGACATTCAAAATTTGCTATTTACATAGGCCGGATAAAAGCAAGATTCAAAACTGTTGTGGTAGGATGACCCCTATTTAGCAAAAATGTCCATTTTTTCACTTCACTCTCTCATTCAACACTCCCCGAGCACCTAGTATATGCCAGGTATTCTTCCACACGACTGTGAGCAACACAGACCAAGTCCTCAAACTCAGCAATAGAATCTGTGTCCAAATTCCCCACATGACACTGGGACTGAGCAGCTCACCTCTGGAGTCCTTCCTGGTCATGTTATCCTACTCCTTGCCAGCCATAAAAACATTCTCTTCGGATCCTGAAATGTACCCTAGTTTTTCCTGTCTCCCAGCCTGGCCCACGCTGCAGGCCACTGCCTTGACTGAACTACCCATGTTCTGGTCAGTTATACCTCGGCTCTCATACCCAATGGCACCTTAGGTAAGCCTTCCAAGAGATCTCAGACTACATGGCTAGACCTTGCCTTGGAAGAGTGACCGTAAACATATGATATTTATCTACTTCACAATTACCAAGTCAGTATCATAAGCTCAGTAAGCGCATGAGCCATGTCTGCCCGGCTCAGCTCTCTGTCCCCAGCACCTAGCAGGAAACCCAGTACGTAGTAGGTGTTCAGTCAATGCATGCTGGGGGAGTGGATACATGCACAAATAAGTTCATAGAAAATAGTCCAGTCTGTAGGACACACCCCAGCATACATGCCGGTGTTCAAAGAAGCTTCAGGAGCAAAATTTATTTTTGACTTTTTGCTTCTCTATAATTTTAAAAATGAAGGTGTGCCCTTGGAAGCCTCCTCCGCTGGCACAAACAGAGCAACAGAGCCGGCCCCTTCCTTCTAGAACCATCACTGCACCCCCACCAGCATGGGCACTGTCCTCGGTGTGTGTGTGGGGGGAGTTGGTCATGCCCACATCATCTCACTGCCACCTCACCATGCTACGTGGCTCTGCAGGTGCCCACTTGATGTAGGCTGCAACCCACGGAGGGCTGCTCCTCAACCTCGCCTCCCACATTCAGAGCAGTCCCCATGCCATAGCACTGCCACCTTGCCTTCTCCCAAAATGGGGACACAGGAAACAGCGGTCATGGGGGCTGAGAGTGTCCTCTCCAACCCAGGACTGAACATTATCATCAACCTAGGACTAAGGACCTGAGATTTGTCCTCACTTGAGACTGATCATCTATGGCAAGATGGGGGGGTCTTCTCTCGACAAAGGCCATCATGACTGACCCAAGAGAGGCCTTGCCAAACCAGCACCATCCTTACCAACCTGTCTCCATAGATCCCCTACCCCTCCAGAACCAGCAGCAGGCCCTGGGCCTCAGGATGCCCACATGCCTGCCTCCCTCCCCCAGGCCACTGTGTTTCTTCACAACATTTCCCTAGCACACAGGCTGCCAAGCGGGTCTGGCCAGACAAACCAGCTTCCATGTTGCAAACTCAAAGTCCCGTTTGCCAGGAGATGCTTGCCAGGCCTCATGGTGCCTGACGTGAAGTTGGTGGCTCCACTGCTGCTCAGGAACCCAGGCAGAGGGGCAGTATTTGAGGTCCTGCCGTTACACCCAAGGCCACAGTGGAACACTGGGCCTTGTGCTTGGAGACTGGGGCAGGCCCTATATTGAGCAGGGGCTACACCTGGAAAGAGGTGTGCACCCAAAATCACCAGGACGTGGGTCCCAGGACAGACTAAGTACACACAAAGGACTTTGGGGCTGCAAAGACCCCAAGGCACACAGAACAGCACTGGGGTAGGATTCTAGAATAGCTAGATAGTATCTTGGACCACATGAGCCTAGGATCAACCAGTTCTGAAACAACAAAGATGAGCTATTAAGTCACCCTCAGCTTCGCCAACAGCAGCTCCCAGAATCGCTCCAAGACCACCTCGGGACAACATAAAAGTCATAACAATCTGTTTCACGCTGACACGCAGAAGGTGGACTAGAGAAAGTTACTCAGAAAGGGCGTAACGGGTACAGAACCCCAGTTAGGAATCACACTGGGTGCCACTCAGAGAGGCTACAAAGGTGGTTTACTTGGCAGCCCTGACTGAGATCAGAAAGAAGCCATGGGCACCACACTGGGCTAGCCCCCAGCAGGGCTCTCCAACATCTTCTAGGCCTGAACTAGCAGTGGGACCATGAGCAAGGGGAAACCTAGCGGACAGACATGGTTTGGCACAGCACCTGGGGCTATCCTGGGAAAAGCCCCCCAAACATGGCCAAAGAGCTAAACCAAAGTTTTCAGACCCAGAGGCTAAGAACACAGAGACCTGGTGTACCTTTGGAGGCAAACAGAGGCAGAAAGGACCTGGGTAGATGCCTGGGCCTGAGAAAGGTAGGAGGGAGTAGGGAAATAAACACCTCAAGGCCACCTCTTCATAGAAATCCTTTCTCTTCTGCTGGACTACACTTTTAACCCTCTGCCCACCTGAAGGGCAAACACACCTGAGCAACACACACAATCCCATCAATGACAATGAGGGCTGGATACAGGGGTACCCCTCTTGTTGAGCTCCCTGCCTACTAACCACAGCTCAAAAGTACACTTAATTTAGCTGGGCAGGTGTCCTCACCTCAGCAGTATGTTTTTAAAGGCAACCCTGGGCGATTCTGATGGAGGGTGGGTGTGCACCACTCCTGTTGATGATGGTTACAACTACTACCACTGAGTGACAGTACTCACGAGATGCCAGGCCCTGCCCTAAGCACTTTATGCATATTAACTTCAATACTCCTTACAACCCTATGAGGCATTGAATTTTATTATACCCATTTGACAAACGAGGAAACTGCTTCAGAGATGTTAAGCAACTTGCCCAAGGTCAGGTCAAACTCCAGCAGTTCAAAACCAAAGTCTGAGCCTTCAGCTGCTCTTTGAGGCTGCCTTCTCTTGATGTGCACGGCTCCTTGCTCTCACGTATCTATTTCCTGGTGTCCTTCTCTGGCCCAGATTGCTCTCCTAAGCTCTGTATCCTTACATCAACCTCTCTGTAGAGAGCCCCACCTCACTGAACCCGAAGTGCCCCAGGTACCCCAAAGGCAACATGTCAGGCCCCAAGATCATCACCCCCCACAGGGAGTCACCTCTCATCCCCAGTCTCTGGCTCAGGGCCATTTCAGAATCTCCAGGGCCTTTAGCAAAGCCCTACTCAGCCACTCCTGGGAACCTGGGTTCCTTCCTCTTCCTCACCCCAAATCCAATAAACCACCCTGTCCTGATAAATGTCCCTTGTCAATGGCACCAGGTACCCACCCTACCAAGCCACCATCCTCTCACCTTTCTGCACCATCCTCCTCACTGGGCATCCTGTTTCCACCTAGAACTCTCCACAGCCCAAAACCATCACCTAGAAAAATAAACCTGACCATAGCAGGATCCACTGCTGCCACACAAGCTTTAAGGTGGACTAGAAAACTACTCAGAAAGGGCCTAATGGGTATAGAACCCCAGTTAGTAATCACACTGGGTGCCACTCAGGCTTCAGAGGGGTTTTACTTGGCAGCCCTGACCATGATCAGGCAAGAGGCCCTGGGCCCCACACTGGGCTAGCCCCCAGCAGGGCTCTCCATCATCTGCCAGGCCTGAATGTTGGCCTAGCTGTGAGACCAGTTCTCAGAATCACAGGTATCTCACAGCATTCAAGGCTCTATGATCTGCTGTATCTCTGAATACACCAGAAGTGACATCTTTTAGCCTTACACTTTTTTTTTCTTTTTTTCCTATCTAGAGTTCCCTTTCTCCCTTCTTCAACTGGCAAACTCTATTCATCCTCGAAGCCCCTTCTTGGTCTCTTCTGGGACTTATCTCATCCCGACTTTGAACTCTCCCCTGCTCATGGTGAACTCCCCTACCTTTCTCACATCAGCTCAGAGCTGCAGTTGCTTTAGGTAAGCTGATGCCTCAACTTCTGCAGCTAAGAGATACACAGTTAGTCTCACAAGAAGCAAACCAGGATGGCTCAAAGGGCCTAGCCTGGTGTCTGGCACACAGTCAACAATCAATAAAAGGTAACCGTATTGCTTTTACACTCCCACGAAGTGACTGCCACTGCTGATGATGTACAACCACACAGTTCCCTTGGCTTTTCACAGCAGCCATGGGGCCCCCTGGGCTGGATTGTGCTTGTTAGGTGCTGCAGAGTTGTGTCCAACTCATAGCAACTCTCACAGGGCTTTCAATGGCTGATTGTTCTGGGGTTTGGCTCAGTTGGTAGAGTGCTGCTCTGTGCTGTCTGAGGCCCTGGGTTCAATCCTCAGCACCACAAAAATAGAAGGGCGTGGCATCCCACAGTCCAAAGAATCCCGAAAACAATCAGCCATCCCTATGAAGGTCCAGTCAGACTCATAGCACCTAACAATTGGGCTGGATTAGCTGTCCCATTCTACCAGGGGGATGGGCCAGGGGTTGAACCTGAGACAAGGGGAGAAGGGGACCTCCTCCAGGTCTCAAGCTGGAGGATGGAGGGGGTGTTGTTATTGTTGTTAGGTGCCGTCGAGTCGGTATCCGACTCACAGCGACCCTCATAGGGTTTTAAATGGCTGAGTGCTTCGGGATTGTCTTGGGAGTGGATTGCCAGGTCCTTCTCCCATTTTTGCGGTGCTGGGAATTGAACTCGGGGCCTCAAAGACTGCAGCACAGCGCTCTACCCACTGAGCTAAATCTCAGCCCCGGAGCGGGTGTAGTGGGTGTCATAACCTTTAGTACAGAAGGAAGTCTGGGTCCCACCTCCAAGACTGAGGACCCCAAAATTAGACTCTGGCTGGGAAGAAGAGCGGAGGAAACATATGCACCAGGGTCAGTATTTATTGCATATGGATGAAATTCCCAAGGAAAGATTTTTAGCCAATCTACTCTTGCTGCAGTCAACCCCAGCCCTGCCAAACTGCTTCTCCAGCACCCAAATCTACAATCCTCTTTCCAAAGACCCATACACCACGCCAGCAGTCACAATGCAACTCGAGGCTGGACAGAAGGGAGGGCGGGCACCAGATGCATAAGCAGGGAAGGAAGGAAGAAGGAATTACATTAAAAGTTTTGTTGATCCAGGAAGTAAAGAGGGAAGAGCAAACGGAAAGGAAAACAAAACCATAAAGGCTTTCAAATGATAAAGGGGAAGCTGAACTCGGAAACAATGTGCAAGAAAGTGCACGTATGTGCAAAGATGTGCTGTGAGTGTGCAAGCAACAGCGGATTTCTGTGCACTGGATGGCATTCAGGCTCAAACAGGCCAGAGTGAGGGCAAGAAAGAAGTGAAGGTAGAATATGTATGAGAGTAGAAAGGTGAGCTGAGAGTGGGAAAGAAGGTGGGAAGGAGTGTGTACCATGTGTGGCTTGAGAAAGTAGGGGCTGTACTTGGGGAGTTTCAATTGCTCCTTTTTGGAGGCCTGGGCTCATTCACATAATCAGTAAAAAACAGGGATTTTCATGCTCCCTGATGCAAGAGTTAACGAGCCAAAACAGAGAATTTCCTTGGGTTTCCTGTCAGAACTCTCTTCTGGATCCCATCAGATTCCTGATGTTCTCAAAGGATCCCTGATTGTATCCCTGCTCCTGGAACTGCTATCCCACATTCTTTTCCAGGCCTCCCACCCCAATGCACTTCCCTGGATTCTCAGGACGAAGCAAGCACCAGGTCACTCAGGATGTGGCCCTTGTCCCATCAGAAGCCAAAGTGGAGCTTGAGTCACCAACCCTTAGCAATCCAGTCTCCCAGGCCCTGCCCTGCTGCCCCCAGGGTAGCCCTTCCTCCCACTTCGTGGCTCAAGCAGGTCCGGCTTCCACCCCACCTCCGGGGCCCAGAGAGGAGTGAGGGGAATTGAAGTGGGGAGAAGGGTTAGCCCCTCCCCCTCTCGGGGTGGAAGAACCAGAGGGGCAGCATTCCATAGACGTGGGGGAGGGGGCCTAGCAGAGAGGGTGCAGAGACACCAAGACCAGCAGAGAGGGAGAGACCCAAGGAGGGAGGCACAGAGACACAGAGACCTTAGACCAGGGAGACCCGGGCAGAAAGAACAAGGACACCTGGGGAGGGAGACTCGGGGAGAAGGGAGAGATCCCCAGAGGGAGAAGGGAAACAGCTCGAGGGAGACCCTGGCACCGCAGGGGTTGAGACCAGGAGGCAGGAACGTGGGGAGACAGACACCGAAGGAAAGAGAGAAAGCCGTCATGAAGACGCGGCACAGCGACTGGGGACCGGGCACACCAGGATGGGACGGGACGGGACGCAGGGCGGCGACTGACTGAACTTTCGGAGCGGGTGCGAGTGGACACGTCCTCACGGGACAGGATGCTCTAGGCCCTTCCAGGAGCTGCTTCTGGGCAGGGATGGGTACAGCCCGCCCCGGCCCCTCCCCAGCCCGCGCTTCAGACCGAGGGGGAGAGGGTGGGGGGCTCCAAACTTGCACCCCGCGCATCCCGGGACTGCACGTGCGCCGGGCCGCGAGCAACACCGGGGAGCGTCGGCTGCGGCTCCCCAGCTGGCTGGGAGGGGGCGCCGGTGCGGCGGGGGCGGGGGCGCGGCCTGGACCCGCCCGAAGCTGGGGGGTGGTGGGAGGCTGCGGGCCGCCCCCGGAGCGCGTCAGCGCTTAAGGGTGGGGGACGTGGCGAGACCAAGGAGGGGGCGCACACATGCAAAGGGAAACTTTGCACTGGGGGCGCGGGCTGCGGCTCAGGTGCGGCGAGGAGGGAGAGGGCGGAGAGGGGCGGCAGGGAGCACGCCAGCCGCGGCGGTGGGGGGGCGCGTCTGCCGCTGGGTAAACGCGGGGAGGAGCCGCCGGTCTTGCGGGGTGCTTAGCCGAGACTGCGGGCGCGGCAGGTGGGGGCGCGGCCGGGCCTCCGCGGCGCCCCCCCAGCCCCGCGGGACCGCCCGCAGCTCTGCTTGGTGGACGCCGGAGGAGGGCTGGAAGGGTGGGGAAGGAATGGGCGCGGAGGAGGCTGGAGGGGGCCCTGGGGGTCACTCACCGCCTATCCAAGGGCTGTCGGTCCGCATGTCCCCCCCAAGCCACTGAGGCCGCTGCTTCCGCTCCTCTGCTGCCGCCGCCACCTGGTCCCGCTCCCGCCACAGCCACGCGAGCTGGAGCCGGAGCCGGAGCCGGAGCCCGAGCAGGAGCTGGAGACTGAGCCGCCGCCTCTGCCGCCGCCGCCGCCGCCGCCGCCGCCGCCGCCGCCACCACCACCACCACCACCGCCGCTCCCGCGCCAGCTCCAGCCGCGCGCAACCGCTCGCGCTCGCGCCCGCGCCCCTGCCCCTGCCGTGCGCGCTCCCGGCGCCGCCCCTCCCCTCGTGCACTCCAGCTCGTAGAGCAGTGGAGCCGTGTAGGCCCAGCCAGGCCAAAACCCAACCGCAAGTCTAGGCCCAGGGAGCGCCCAGACGGACCCAAAGTCTTAAACCACTGGAACGCCAATATTGAGCCTGAACCTCAACAAACTCCAATGCTAAGTCCAGGTCCTTTTAGTGGCTCCCAAATCCTAATGTGAACTTAATACTACCCTGGAACCCCATTTCTTCCCCCTACAAATCTAGACCTGATACTGAGCTCAGACCCATCTTTCAACCCAGTATTGAGTCCAAACCCCTAAATTTGCCGTGAAATTGGCACAAGGAGTAATTTTGATCTGAACCCCTATACTGTATTGACCCAGATACGGTTACCAATCCTAAACTCCTTCATGACTTCTACCTGTCCTAAGCTTGCTAGTCACACTGGCACCAACCCTGGACCTTAAATGGACTCCAGTACCAATGCTGAGCTCCCTGTACCTAAGTGAATCCTAAAGTCCAATAGCTACCTGGCTCTGGGCCCCAAAACCAAAAGATAGGTCAGCAGCAGGATAGAAACCAATGGGTCCCTTCTCTTCTGAACCCCAAGCCTTACATAAAACTCCCATACTATTTTCCTAGGTCAACACCAACACATTTCTTGAATTAGGATTCTCAGTTTCAATTAAAGAATTAGGACTGGGCACCAGCAAAGCAACCCTAACCCAGATACCGACCTCAAATCCTACCCATCTTTGCAACTATTTAGGACCGACCTTGACCCACCCTAATAATAATTTTGGAACTCAAGAAAGGATTAGCCTTGCAAAAATGCCACACAGGCCTCCTTCATCCCCACACTTGCCCTCTACTTCTTTGACCTAGTGTCAGCTCCAACCAGAAACTGGCCATCAAACATCCCAATAGTTATAGCAATTCCAGCAGGTACAAACTGGTCCCTGAATTCAAGACTTGATAATGACCCCAGGCATGATATAAGCCTTGGTATTAGAGCTGGGTGCAGTGGCGCGGGCCTGTAATCCCAGTGGTTTGGGAGGAGGAGGTAGGAGGATCGCAAGTTCTAGACCAGAGGCAGGCTGTGTAACTTAGCGAAACCCTGTCTCAAAAAGTAAAAAAATGGGCTGGGGATGCAGCTCAGTGGTCCAACATTTGCAAAGCATGCAAGTGCGAGGCCCTGGGTTCAACCCCCAGTACCGCAAAAAAAGAAAAAAAACCCTTGGTATTGAGTTTCTGAATCCTCATATCAAACCCAAATGCTGACCTATAAATTTCTAGACTAAACCAATAAACTGCCTGAAGTTTTATCTCAAGTCCTAATGCTCATAGGGACTTGTAATCTCCAAACCAATAGCCAGGCTTCGCACCAAAGCCTTCAGACCCCTTACCCTTACTCCATGTTACCATCACTCACAGTCAGCCAAAACCACACCAACCCTTTCCTGTTCCCTATGCCACCCTTGCACCTGAAGGACTGGAGAAATATCCCCAACTGCCCTGGGTCAAGTGAGACCCTCCGTGAGGTTTCTGGTCTTTTGTGGGGTATCTCTGATTCTCCTGTGAATTTGGAGTCAGGTGAGAAATAAACAAGGCTTGGGGACTATTGAGGCACCTGGATTTTGAGATCCAGCAGTAATGTTCAGGGAATGATTGCCTTGGGTTTAGGGATCTGGGTTGAGGGATCAAGTTCTGATTATCACCTAATTCACTGCCTGCTTTTGTCCTGTTCTTAGATTCAGAAACGGTGCATGTGCGCCCCCTTGTGTATGAGAAAATGATGGGCCCTGCTCCAGTGAATCTGGGCAAACAATGTGGCCCAGATGACAAATAGATCAAAAACGAAAGCTCCCAGTCAGTGGTTTTTTGCCCATGGATAATTTTGGTGTGCTGTGGGGGAGCTGTGGCAACTTATATGCATCTTTAGGCAGTTTTTGCCTGTTTTTCAGAACTGTGAGTGTTCCACTCTCCTCTCCAGCTGGCAATTTTAAAAAGTATACTTCTCAGCCAGTTAGGCCTGTTCATTGTTGACTTACGAAAACAGGTCTTTCCCCCTGGCCTCGCTGGCCCATACTCACCTCACTAGCTACTCTTTCTTACTTTCATTTACCATTTCCATTTCCAGGGCTCCATCCTAGGTCTTTCTTTTTCCCACTGCCTTGTGGACCATCTTAACCACTACCAAAGGCAGGCCTGATGACTTCCAAATCTCTGCCTCCAGTCTGGGCCTCTCTTCGGAGCTCCAGATATATATACCAAGATCCTTCCCCATACCACTCCCTGGATGTCCCTCAGGTAAACAAAATTCCCGTTTCCCTCACTCCTGAGCTGCTGCCCTTCATCCTGGGCAATGGCAAACCTCAGTCACTGGGCCAGAAATGTATACCTTCTCTATGACACCACTCCCCAATCATTTGTCAGTCTTTCAAACTTTGAGAAATACAGAGAAGCTACAGACCATGTGGCTCCTTGAGGTACACAGGCAGAGAGGGAGGGAGGGAGAGAGGGAGAGAGAGACGGTTTTTGACTTTTAGATTTTAGTCCAAACAGAAACAAACTGGTCATAAAATCTTGGGCACGTAGTCATACAATGATGCCCATTGAGACTAGCTCTACCTGGAGTGGGTTTTGGCACTTCTGAACCAATCATACTTGTTGACCATTTCTTCCTCTGGGAAGCCAACTCTAAGCCTTGGCCTGGGTTAGGGACTTGTACACCACAGCTGTAAGTGTGGGTGTCACCACTAGCTATGTG
The DNA here is from genome assembly GCA_007922755.1 of Pedetes capensis. Lineage (NCBI taxonomy): Eukaryota > Metazoa > Chordata > Mammalia > Rodentia > Pedetidae > Pedetes > Pedetes capensis. Next base: position 104,706 of record VMDO01004186.1, read on the forward strand.
TCTGTCTCTCCCATCTACAGACTGTAGGTTCCTTGAAGGCAGAAGAAATGAGTTTGCGTGGTCCACTGACATATTCTGGTACCCAGCATGCAGTCCTGACACACCATAAGTGCATGATACATATTTGCTAAAGGAATGAAAAGATAGATTTTCCCACTCTATGCTCAAGGAACCACCAGACATGAGTGGCCAGGTGAGGGAAGAGCTCCTTGACCATGCCTTAGGGCTGGACCAGACCTCAGTCTGGCTCTGTAGGGCTGGCATGCACTGGAAGAGGGGCTTGAGTCTTCTGCCCCATGTGGCTACTAGCCTGGGCCTTGATAGGTCTGAAGCTCTGGCAGCCCTGTCCCTCTACCCAGCACTGCCCAGCACTGCCCAGCCTAGTGAGCACAATCCTTGCAAGGGAGGAGGAGGAGTGCTGCACTGCTGTGGCTGAAGATAGCACCATCACAGCTATGTCAACCAAACTCTTGCTTTGAGCCCCACAGGAACACATTCAGAGGCCCCAAAGGGGTCTCTCTGATTTCCCTGTGAGGGACCCATTGGTTTCTATCCTGCTGCTGGCCTATCTTTTGGTCCCCATATGGCCCAGTGTGTGTGAAGGCAGGAGAATGCCGCAAGCTCCCTGCTCCAATCTCAGCGTGTACTGCACCTGGAACTGCATATAAACCCAAGGGAATAAAACCAGAACCAGAGGACCAGGGTCCAAGACCACATGACAAAAACCTCGGGTGGGTAGGCCTAGGAGAGCTCAATAATGTGTCAGGAGCTGAAGCAAGGCTCTGTCCAGATTGCCAAACTCTGAACACTGGGTCCGTGTGGGGCTGCCCTGCTGTCCTGCTCCTGGGCCTCACGGGGAGGGATGTCCTTGTGCTCATCTGTGAAGGCTGAGTGGTGCCACGTGGCAGCTCTGTGTCTGCTGTGTTCCAGCCGCAGGGTATGGGGTGAGGGGAGAACCAGATGTCAGTTCCCACTCACTGTTCACCCTTTGTCCAGGGCCTGGGCCCACTGGACACTTTCCTCAATCTCATGACGTCAATACATCTCTTAATCATCTCTTGGTTGGTCTAAATCAAATTAAATTCTGTGTGAGTCCCTACCTACCCGATCAGCAAAATTTCCATTATCCCTCACAGTTCCCTGCCGCCTTCCAAAAGTCCAAGAACTCCAGGGGTTTACACAGGCCCAAAGACAGTCAATCTGTGCTCCAGAGCATGGCAGAGGAAGACTAAAGCATTTTTCAAACCACTGCTGCTGTGGCAGACATCAGCCATCACTGCCATGGGGCTTCTAGGATTTGTCCCCCATCTGCAAGGCCTCACTTGTCCACCCTGGTGCTTGGGAAGAGAACCTTCTCTTTCCCTCATCCCAGGGTCTTTCTAGGGGGGCTCTTCCATAAGCCCTCCCTACGAAGTTGCAGCCCTCAGTCCTTGGCATTTTCAAACACACACAGCCACTTTTGTAGGGGGTGGGGTGGATGGTGGATGCTGTTCTCCTGCTCCTCTTCTCCATCTGAGCAATCAGCTCCCCAGGACGCAGTGGTGTCCTCCCTTAGCTGTCAGGAAGAACTCAGGCACCAGAACTACTAAATGGCCTATTTACCTCCCCAGGTACAGGTGGGAGAAAAAAAGGCCGAAGGCTTACAGCAAAAAGCCTGGCTAATGTCTTTCACTCCTTCCCAATGAGTCACTATGGTGGGGGGTAAGGTAATGTCTCAATAGAACACATTGCTGATGACCTCACTTCAGGGTTCTCTGAGAAAACAGAAGCCACCCTAGCAGGACTCCCACATGTCCCCACTACCAAATGTGCAAAGCTATCTATACTTGTTCCTTCCTGTCTGTCTCTATGCTGGTTGCCAGGTGGATGGAGCCTGCCTTCCAGCAGAGGCTGATGACCTGTACTTGGATGTTCTGGCTTCTCCAGGACTTTGCTCCCCTATTCCCCCATCCACTACAACCTCTTTGCTACATCATTTCGATCCATTCATAGTTGTGCTCAAGCATGACTTGAGTTAAACGCTCAAGCCTCTCCTACCCTAAACAAAAATACCCTCCCTCAAGCCCACTCCCCTTCAAGCGGGAGAGACTTGAACACTTTTCTGCTCTCCTTCCCAGTAGTCCCCAAAACCCGTCTCTGCATTATGCCTTCATTCTTCCATCTCTTGCTCACTCCTCAGATCATGACACTCTGGCTTTTGGTCCAACACTTCACTAAATTTCTCTTAACATAATGACTGCTCACCTCCATTTTGGCAAATCCAATGGCTATGCCTCTGTGTTCAATCTAGTGAACATCTCAGTGGCCTTGGTTACTTCCTGCCATCAGCCTGGGTTGCTTCAGTATATATCAGACCAGCTCCATGACCTCCTCACCACAATGCCCATCTCCTACAGGCCACCTGAGCCTTCTTTCTTGCCATCACATACTAGGCCTTGTCCGCATCAGACTGTACCTCCCCTGATGCACTTGGCTCACTCTTCCTTGTGAGAACTGTCTCATCTGTCTTCTCAGTTGGAGGCTTCTTTGTATTTTCCTAATGCATCAGCTCTCTCTTTCCTTCACCCTCCTCTATGTCCAACTTAGGTGCCAGGACCCAACACTTCAACACCCTTGTCAATATGTCACGATTCTCTGCCTCTCCACCTATTTAATCATGTCTGTCTGGAAAAACCTCAGAATGAGCCCTCCTGCTTACCTTCTTGTGCCTTTGCTTAAGAAACCAAGTGACTACACAGGTCCCATTGATCTTTTCTAGAGGAATGAATTAGTGAATTAAGCACATGCACAGAGCAAGCACCTAGCTTGGCAAGAAGCAGGAAACTCCAGATATATGCATAAGAGGCTAGGGTGGGCACACAGAGGGTCAGAAAACATCATCCGGAGGTTGTCTATCTCTCTGGGACCCCAGCCCTTTGTGGAAAGTTGGGGTCTTCAGGAAATGCAGGAGATTCAGAGGTGAAATAGCAACTTCTGGTTAGGAGCTTAGAAATGCTTAGGTGCATATCATCATTCCCAAGGGTTTTCAAGGGCTCCCCACATGCTGCCAACACTAACCAATGCCTCAGTTAGGACAGACCAAGCAGGTAGGGCATGGTTGGCACTTGTAGAAATATAGACCTGGGTCTGAATAATACTGATGGCATTTATTAGGTGTCTTGTTGTTAGGTGCCATCCAGTCAAGTCTGACTCATGGCGACCCTATGTACAACAGAACAAACCACTCCCTGACACTGTGCCATGCGAAGCACTATATCTGTGCTTCTCTGCTATTCATAGGGTTTTCAATGGCTGATTGTTTCAGAATTACTTTGGGAGTGGATTGCCATGTCCTTCTCCCATTTTTGCAGTGTTGGGGATTGAACTCGGGGCCTCAAAGAGTGCAGAGCAGCACTCTACCAACTGAGCTAAACTCCCCCCATTAGGTGTGTAGACTTCGAAAAATTACCTCTTTTCTCTGAGCCTCAGTTTCTTCTTCTGTAAAAAGGGATAATATTTACTTTGCCAGAGTTTAAGAATCACATGAAATTGTGTTTATAAAGAGCTTCATCAGAGGCTGGCAAATCGTGGGTTCTTGAAAATAGAAGCTATTTGATGATTATTACAATTAGAATAATTAAGCCTCTAAAAGCACCAGTTTGGAGAAGGATTTACAAGCTAATTTTACTAGGTTCCAAGCCCCCGTTAATCCTCAACTACTGTCTGAATGAATGCCCATTTTTCATCCTCCACCAACTTTCTTCTGCCCTTTGCCTCCCCTAGTCCATCTTTCCCTACATCTTAAACTCCTAGACCCTTCAGCCATCCTCCCTCCATTTCCTGCCTAACTGAGGACGTGGCAATTGTACCAGGAGAGGCTGCCATTCCACAGCTACAGAGCAGTGAGGCAGTGAGCACTGGTCGACTCTCCAAAGCCACTCCCAGATCATTATTCCTGCAGCTTCATGGAAAAATCCCTGCTCACTTAAGTCTCATGCCATCTGGCTCTTGGAAGGCATTCATTCAACCAAGATTTATTGAGTGCATTTTCCTCCCACCACCCTCTCTCCTCCCCTCCCTCTTCCTCTCTTACCTTCTTTCAGAAATAATTCAGGTGATTTATTTAAAAATGTAGTATAAGATGTGTAGCACATAGTAGGAGTCTCTATATATTTGTAAATGAATGAATATACTTAAAAAAGCCATATGCTTACCTCTCCCCCATTGCTCCCTTCAGAAATGACTTCATTTAACTTAAACAGGGAAATAGAAGATTCAGTCTTATGCCTCTCTTGAGTTCTTCAATTGGGAACTGGTCCACCATTTTAAATGTTCTTCTCAGCTCTTCAGGGGATTACATCTCCTAATGTTGGTCACCATCTGGACTTGGGATGCACCACCTAAAGAAAATGATGCTCCCTTCCCTGAGCTCTTGGAGCTCACCACGCCTTTATCACATCACCTTTTTATTCTCCCCAAGATCATCACCTGAGCCTGAGCTGCCATAGGTGACTTGTTTTAATGAAGGGCAGTACCACTTAAAAGAAGAGTTGCAGAAAGACAATGTTGCCACTGGGTAACAACTAAGATTTTCCCAGGGACCAAAATGAAAAGTACCTCAAGAGTCAAATGCTAACTGTACACTCCTGTCCTCTATTCTATATCCTCTCTGTGGACTACATCCTCCACCAACCCTCCCCACCCCAAGCCTTGCAAGATTTGTCACTTTGAGAAAACCCTTTCCTCCCCCATTAAGATGGGATCTATCTCCCCGGAGCCCTATCCTGTACCTATTCAGTGAGGGATAATGGAAATTTTGCTGATCGGGTAGGTAGGGACTCACACAGATAACCCTTCAGGATGTCTGCAGACTTCAACAATTTGATCAGCAATGCCTAGATTGGAACCTCCTCCCAAAGGTCATTCTTGTGGGGAAGTGTGCCAACATTCCACCTCTCATCCTTCAAGGGAACGAGGGCTCTCTCTCTAAGTAGTGCTTTCCCCCCAATACTCAGTACTCCCACTGGTTTCTTTAACTATTGAACCTACTAAATAAAATACTTTCGTACTTATAACTCAAAGACAGACATTGCTTCTTAGATCTAGTACATTCTAAAGTCATATTGAGAAAGGAAATAATTCCTTAACTGCCTCCTAATTAGCAGTGTGTCTTCCCTATTCCCTGAGAATCAGTAAATCCGATTATTGTGGCAAGGGTAGATGTCTGTTCCTTTCTTGATCCCCTTTGGGGTTTGTTTGAATAAGAATATGGTTGTAGTCCTTTTAATGGCTTTACAATGATTTTCACAAGAGAGGTCTTGATAGTTTGATTTTAGGAAGACTCAATTACGTTCTTGCCAAGGGCTAATATCAATTTGAGGATGATATATCTCCCATTTAAATAAAGTTAAAGATAAGTGTATGAAGAAACAGAAAAAAATGAAAGCATGGACAGTAATCAAGATTGTGTGGTTATAAGAACAAGTATATGAATCAATGGAACAGAATTGAGAGTCTAGGAATAAATCCTTACATTTATGATCAATTGGTTTTTGACAAAGATGCCAAGGCAATTTACTGGGAAAAGGACAGTCTTTTCAACAAATGGCTCTGGGACAATTGAATATACACATGGAAAAATATGAATTTATATTATTTTGCCATATACAAGAATTAATTGAACATTAGAGCTAAAACCATAAAACTCTTAGAAGAAAACATAGCAGTAAACCTTCATGACTTTGGATGAAGCAGAGTACAAATAATAAAAGTAAATATCACACAAAAAGTACAAATAATAAAAAGAAAAAAGCAGGTGTGGTGGTGTACACCTGTAATCCCAGCACTCAGGAGACTGAGGCAGGAAGATTGTGAGTTCAAGGCTAGCCTGATATACATAACAAAATCTAGACTACCCTGGACTGTATAATGAGTTCTAGGCTGTTGTTAGGGGCTGCCAAGTGGGTCTGTCTCATAGTGACCCTATGTACAACACAACAAAACACCCCAATACTGTGCCATGCCCCATGTTATGTCAGTAATTCTCTGCTATTCATAGGGTTTTCAATGGCTGATCATTTTGGGATTGTTTTGGGAGTGGGCTGCCAGGTTCTTCTCCTACTTTTGCAGTAGTAAGGACCCAACCCAGGATCTCAGAGTGCACAGAGCAGCACTCTACCAACTGAGCTAAACCCAGCCTGGGTTATATAGTGAGACCTTGTCTCAAAAAAAATTTTTTTTTCTCATTTTACTTTGTTTTTATTTCAATGTAACATGCACTAAAAAAAATTAACAGGATTTATTAGCATTTACAATGCTCACAAAGAAAACTGACCTTAAAAGCAATTCAGTTCAGATTTAAGAAAAAACTAATTAACCACTTACAATAAATCTATTTCCAAATGTTCACTTTGGACCAAAATTTAAGATAGCATTTGGTAGATACTTATATCTGCTGTCTATTTGCAGTATTTTTATATAACCTCTGATTCTTGGTATATCCAGCCCCCATTTTCCTAATGCAGCAGGGAAGACATATACCTGTGGCCACTTAAAGGAAGAAATGGAGCAGGGAGACCCCAGGGTGCAAAAATATATACAAGCATTTACCTTTTCCAGAACTAAATGTTTCTTCCATAAAAAAAATTTTTTTAGTGAAAAAACATCCTTAATAAAGTGAAAATACAAGTCACAGTCTAGATGAAAATATTTGTAAATCATGTACCTGGTAAAAGTATTTGTATCCAGAACATATAAAATACAACCCTCACAACTCAATCATAATAAGGCAAATAACCCAATTTTAAAATGGGCAAGAAGCCAGGCACCATGGTACAAGCCTGTAATTCCAGTGACTGAGAAGGCTGAGGCAGGAGCATCTTCAGTTTGAGGTCAGAGGCAGCCTGTGTAACTTAGACCCTATCTTAAAATAAAAAATAAAAAAGGGGTGAAGGTAAAGCTCAGTGGTGGAGTACCCTGGGCTCAAATCCACATGACCCTCCACATACCCCCCCAGAAAAGGGAGATGGAATTGAGTAGGTATTTCACCAAAGATATATGAGTGGCCCGTAGGCACATGATTTGTTGTTGTTGTCGTTAGGTGCCGTTGAGTTGAGTCCGACTCATAGCGACCCTCATAGGGTTTTCAATGGCTGACTGTTTTGGGATTGCCTTGGGAGTGGGTTGTCACGTCCTTCTTCCATTTTGCAGTGCTGGGAATCGAACTTGGGACCTCAGAGACTGCAGAACAGTGCTCTACCAACTGAGCTAAATCCCAGCCCCTAGGCACATGATAAGATGGGTCAATATCATTAGTCATTAGAAACATGATAATCAGCCTGTAATCCTAGCAACTCAGGAGGCTGAGGCAGAAGGAGCATGAGTTTGAGGCCAGATGCAGCCTGTGCAACTTATGGAGGCCCTGTCTCAAGGAAAAGGAGACTAGCAGTAGACAACTTGCCTCTCATGTGCAAGGTCCTGGGTTCAAATCTTCCAGTACTAAAAAAAAAAAAAAAAAAAGGATAGAAAAATGCAAATTGAAACCATAATGAAATACCATTTCACACCCACTAGAATTGTTATAATCAATAAGTCAGGAAATAAGTGTTCAAGAGAATGTGGAGACAATAGAACATTCCTATATATATTGCTTGTGGGAATGTGAAATGACACAACACTCTGAAAAACAATTTGTCAGATTCTTAACATAATTTTACCATGTAACCGTGCAATTAAGGTATTTGCTCCATGAAAGTAGAACGTATGTCTACAGAAGGATTGATATGTAAATGCTCATAGCAGTATTATCCATAATAACACAAAAGTAGAAACAACACAAATATTTGTCATTTGGTGGCTGGATAAACAAAATATAATACAGCCATACAGTAGAATACTATTTGGCAATAAAAAGGAATAAAATACAGATGAATGATGAATGAATGAGGATGCTACAGGTGAGCCTCAAAAACACTGTGCTCAATGAAAGCAGCCAGACACAAAAGACATATTGTGGGCTCGAATGTAGCTCAGCATGCCAGGGTTAACATGTGTAAGGAAGGCCCTAGTTTCATTGCAATCTTTGGTACTGAGGGGCTCAAAGAGAACGTGGGCAACACAGGGGTGAGCAAGGACACACTGCATATTGTATGATTCCATTTATGTAAATGTCCAGAAAAAATATCTACAGAGACAGAAATTAAATTACTGGTTGACTATGGTGAGTGACTGGAAAAGAGCGCATTCTTTTTGGGGTGATGGTAATGTTTTAAAATTAAATTGTGGTGAGCATTTTACAACTGTATAAATTTGCCCCAAATCATTTAATAACACACACACACACAGGACAACAAAGTAAGAAAGATGTAATTGAAACTGAGGGTGATATCACTATCCAAAGAAACACATAGGGGCTGGTGATGTAGCTCAGCATATGCAAGGCCCTGGGTTGTGTCCCCAGCACCACATAAAAAACAAAAAACAAGCAAACAAAATCCTACAAAGGTACACACAGTAGAGGTGGGCTCTGAATCTGGCCACACTTCCTACAGCCAAAGGTAAAAAGGAAACATGATTGATTATGAGATCCTTAGGTGTCTTTAGCTGGGCTTTAGCTTAGTTGGTAGAGTGCTGGCCGCTCTGCAGTCTCCGAGGTCCAGAGTTCCATTCCCAGCACCCCAAAAATGGGCGAAGGACGTGGTAATCCACTCCCAAGGCAATCCTGAAAAATCAGCCATTGAAAACCCTATAAAGGTCGCTATGAGTTGGACACGACTCGATGGCACCTAACAACAACAACAGGTGTCTTTAAGATTAAAAACAGCTGGGCATAGTGGCGCACTCCTGTAATCCCCGAATTTGGGAGCCAGAAGCAGGAGGATCACGGCAAGTTTGAAGCCAGCCTGGGCTACACATCAGGACCCTGTCTCAAAAAACCAAACCAACCAACCAAACAAAATCAAAACCAAAAACTAATCCGGAAGTGGTGGCAGCTTGAGTAATTTAGGGAGACTTTGACTCAAAATAAAAAATAATAAAGGGGCTGTGGGTGCAGTCCAGAGGTAGAGTACTTGCAAAATATGTATGAGGCCCTGGATTCAGCTCTCAAGTAACACCAAAAACAAAAAACAAATAAACAAATAAACAACAAAAAATGATTTAACATAAATATATTTGGGTTCTTTCCCTCTTTTGCATGTGGAGTGTTGGGACAAACTGAAGCCTACCAGGGCACACTCTTGAACAACAATATTTGGTTAGTCGATGTTTAGCTAATGACTAGGCTTTGTTGTGCAAAGTGCCCTTTGGCTGGCATCTCTTTTGCTGAGTGGCTATTCTGGCTGGCAGGATGCTGATAACACAAAAGTGAGGAGGGCCTAAACCAGCCTGGCAGTGAGAGGCTGGGGGGAGTGGAGGGAGGGAGATGGAAGAGGGGGTGGATGGGAACAGGAAGAGTGACCACTGTCTCTAGAAATGGGGTGCTGAGGAAGAGTGGTGTTGAAGAGGATTCCTGGAGAATTCTGCTATGTACAGGGCCATGTCACATTCTCTTCCAGCTCTCTAAGAAATTTTCAGTCATTGGGGAGTTGGGTTTATATTGGGGGGATTCCATGGTGCATGGAGACTGGTGTCAAGTCCAGCTTAGGGTAGTAGATGCAATGCTCAAGGAGATGCTGTCATGTATGTGGGTTAAAGGCTGGGATTGTCTGGGATTTTTTTTTTTTTTTTAAACTGAAGAGTAGGATCCAATTGCATCTTGAAATAAATTGTTATCCTCCAATTCCAGAGTATAACTTCCCTAGGAATACCAAGCTTGCAGATTTATGATGCAAAGAAATAAAGATTGATCAGGACTGAGATGTGATGGAACTTGGGATACCATCCAGGAGTCAGGTCTCTGAGACGGACATTACAACTATGGTGGTGCAAACTCCCCTCTATGCCCGCATTTGCCTTCCTGAAGCACAGAACACACGAAGCCCAGAGTCACAAAAGGGCCCAGTGGCCATCTAACTCCTGACAAGAGACAACACCTCTTTCTGCATGACAATGCACAAGCCATGTGTCAAGAGGGGAAGGACACTGGTAGTATGAAAAGTCTGACTTCCTTGTAAGTATTCTGCCAACCAGTGGCCCCCACCCCACACCCATTGCCCTCCTAGGTACTGACACCAGATGGCCCCAACTGAGAGCTCCTGCTGAGAGTTCAAGGAGGTTACCTGGAAGAGAGAAGGAGAGAAGGAAAGGGAGTACCGGAAACAAACAGGTAAAGACAGAGAAGAGAGCTAGAGGGTTGGAAGAGAGTTTTTTCCTTCTGACCTTGAAAGGGTGGACATTTTGGGGGATCCAGTGGGAGCCTCCATGAAAAGAGCCTTGCTTACTCAGGTGCTGTTTGGGCCTAGCCACTTCTGGAAACAGTTGGTGGGATACCTGTCCACATAGGTTAGAAATAAAACTCAAGTTAGTCCAGGTTGGTTGCACATAGCTGTAATCCCAGCATTTGGGAGGCTGAGGCAGGAGGATCATGAGTTCAAGGCCAGCCTGGGCTATACAGTAGTGTCAAAAAAAAAAAAAAAAAAAAAGAGGACAACTTAAGTCAGAAGTCCTCAATGAATTTGTGCATTTTTCTTTGCTTTAGATGTGCATTTTTCTGGCTAAGAGTATGGTCGTTTTATAGCAAACTTTTTCTTTCTTTCCACATTTAGAGTGTTGTACTGGTGTGAAATCATCCAGAAGTATTGGCCAAGGCTAGTATCAGCTGTGACCAGATTCCATCATATCAGTGAACTGAGCCAATATGCTCCATTATGGCATCTGGAGTGTGGCAAAAAAATACATTGAGGAGCAAAGGACATAGACATGAGCCAGAATGAGAAGCCAGATGTGGTAGAGGTTACAATTATACCTGGCACTGGAGCTACTGGGGAGTACAGTTGTTGAGAATGGATGGTCTAACCAGACAGACACAACTTCAAGGGGAGATATTCAGTGAAGGTGCCTGTGTAGTCACAGCTCTGTAGACACAGTTGATCTTACCAAATCTGGGGCAAGAGCTACAAAGTACAAAGAGCCTTCATTAAAGCATATGATGATCCATTGTCATTCCCCAAGGCAGTACTTCTTTGGCAATGACCACACTGGAAAATTAGTTGGTATGTGACAGGAATCACCAATTCTGTATATTTCAAGTTGTGAGTGGTTTCAAGGATTGTAGTAGAGATTTTATTTTGTTTGAGAGAGAGAATCCAGTAACTCACCCTAGGTCCTTCCTATGAAAAGAAGCTCTGAATCCACACATGTCAGGGATCTGGTGTGAAGATCCAGAACTGGTGGTACTGTGGATTCCAGCTGTACCTTCAGGAAGTAGGAGAATAGCTTCAGGGTAGGCATGGAGCCTCCCTGGGCTTCTTGGAACTATCCTCAAGTTAAGGTCTCCATTGACCTCAATCCCATAGTCTCCCACTGTAACCAGTGGGCCACAGGGACATCCTAGAGCTGTAGAAATTAGTGTTATCTTAGAGCCAGTGTCTAAGCATCTTTAACTGTTAGGGGCAGTCACAGGCCCTGAAGAGGGTAAAGTGCTCAGAACACCAGGAATCCATGCTCCCACGCTGCCTTTGGTGCCCCACCTACCTATCCTTTGCCTCCCTTGCCACTCTCCTTTTGCAGGCGTGTGAACCAGAATTCTCTCCAAATATCTGGAAGAGAAAGAACAATATGTTGGTTTATGTAGTTGAGAAGTCCAGGATGCTGAAGAACAAGTTAAATTTCTGCATTCTGATTTTAGTAGGAGTCAGTTATAATCAGTATTTGTTTTCCCTGCCTGACTGAAGCAAGGGGGAAAAACTTGCAAATGCTTTTTTCTAATGCAAAGAAACTCTAACAATATTGTACTGCTTTAAATAAAACAAGAGCACTGAAGTCATGCTCAGCAGGTTAAAATATTACAAGGTTGATGGAAAGTTCAATTTCCTATAACAAACTTACAGTGAGTAAATACAATTTTCTACAATAAGCAAGCATCACAGTCTTAGGTTA
>VMDO01004186.1:116820-129540 GCA_007922755.1 Pedetes capensis
TTTTTTGCTGTACTGGTGGTTGAACCCAGAGCTTTGCACTTGCATGCTTTGCAAGTGCCATACTGCTGAGCAGAACATCCAGCCCTTTTTTTTTACTTTTTGAGACAGGGTCTCACTAAACTATGCAAACTGCCTCTGGTCTCAAACTTGTGATCCTCCTGCCTCTGTCTCCTGAGTCATTGGGAGTACAGGTGTGTACCACCATGCCTGGCCATTTTGGTTTACTCTTAATCTTTGCCACACACAAAAATTAATGTCCTGTATGATGCTTTGTATTCTCTGTAAAGCTCTCATGTTAATAATTCTCATTCTCTCAAGTTTCCTTATCTATTGCTACTGAAACCTCTGGTTTCAACTATAGCTTTAAATAAAGATTAAATAATAGATTGGTGAATTATACTATTTAATTTCCTAAAAGTATTGTTTTTAGGTGTTGTTGAGTCGGATCCGACTCATAGCAACCCTAAGTACAACAGAGGGAAACACTACCCAACACTGTGCCATGCACACAATCTTTTTATATTTGAGCCCACTGTTGCAGACACTATGTTTCTTCTCATTTTGAGTCATGCCACATCAGCATAGTCCCAGGGGCTTTATTCCATTCTCATAATTAAGAGCTACTCTACTTTGAGGAGGCAACTCTTCCCTACTAGTCTCTTGAATCCCTGCCAGCCTGCGGGGCCCATTTCCAGCACTATATTTGACAGTGCTTCTCTACTATTCATAGGGTTTTTAATGGCTAATTGTTTTGAGAATGGACTGCTGTGTCCTTCTTGCTAGTCTACCTTAGTCTGGAAGCTTAGCTGAAACCTGCCTACCATGGATAGCCCTGCTGGTATCTGAAATTCTGGTGGCATAGTTTTGAGCATCACAGTAACACGCAAGCCCCCACAGTATGACAAGCTGATAGACCTGTGGGAATCCTAAAAGCATGGATATTTTGAAATAGCCCCATCTAGGGGTTCAAATAATATTCATTAACTTTCTTCCCGTCTCTCTCTGTCTCCATCTCTCATCTCTACTTGTTCTCTGGATCATGTTGCTTGTCAGCCTCATTCTTTTCTATTGCAAAATTGTTCCTCTGTGTGGACAGTGAAATGGCCATAGGCAGCTCCAGCTTGTACTCTCAAAGGATAAGAGAACATTTTCTTCATAGTTTTGACAGAAAATTCCCAGGGAGGTATCTGATTGGCCCATTTGATCATGTGCTCATCCTTGAAGTAATTGCTATGGCTAGAGAAATGGAATAGGCTGATTTGCAGGCCTGTATCACATACTCTCACCTTTGGGTCCTGGGGATGGAGGATTAAGTGTAGAATCAGTGCCCCCTAAACCACATGGAACAAAGGAAGGGTGGTTCCTTACACAAAGGGAGCCAGGCAAACGAACAACAAACAACCTTGACTAGGACAAATGAATGGAAGGTGGTATTATTTTGGTCAAGGGAAATAACAACATTCTGGAATTTGCTCATCAAAGTCAGTAGACTAGAGGATTTTTTTTCATTGGTTTGTTTGTTTGTTTGTTTTTCAGTGGTGGGGATCAAACCAAGGGACTTGTGGATGATAGATGAGTACTTTATCACTGAGCTACATCTCCAGCTTGGCAAGAGTTTTTAATATTGATCAGAATTTATCAAGAATACATGTAGCCCAGCATGGTGGCGCATGCCTATAATCCTAGCACTCAGGATGCAGAGGCAGGAAGATTGCAGGTTTGAGGCCAGCCTGGATTACATAGCAAGTTTCAGAACAGCCTGAACTATGTAATAAGATCCTGTTTTAAAAGAAAGAAAACACATGAATGCACAACACCCTACTGGATGTGCCTGTTATGCCCCTCACTTACTAGCACTGAAGTGGGTGTTAGGAGACATGTGGGGACGTGCAGGGGAAGCTCCAATGGCCTGTAATTCTAGCATTGTTATCATGTGCTCTGAAGGTACAGCTGCTGTATTCTAAAGTTCATGTCCTCGGGTCACTGAGATCATGTTTAATGAGGGGTGTAGGCCATTAGGAATGGGAAAGAGGTCTGGAAAAGAGGCTTGACTGACAGCCAGGGGCAACCCTCAGAAGCTGTACTTAAAACCTTGAATTATTTCACCCAAGTCTAGCTCTCTGCCCTGGCTGGGGTCGAGTATTGGCAAAGAGCTTTCACAGGAGGATGTGGAGCTATAGTTAATGATGGAGGGGAAGTGGGTCCTCCTGGCAGGGAGGGTGCGGAGCTCCTTTTCCAGCCAGAATGCCCTACTCTAGGAATGACAGAGATTGCCCTAATTATTGGGCATTGCACACGATCCATGTATCTCAAGAATGGACAGTGGAAGCAGTTGGTACTGTTTCAAAAGGCTGCCCTGCATCACAGAAGTCCATGCAGAGTGATTTCAGGCCTTGGGGAGGGAACAGATGCCGGGGCTAATTAGGGCATGGTTCCTCTGGCCCAAGATGGCAGAGGACATCCAAATAAAACTCACACCTGCGCCCAGTGTGCTACGTGGAAAGCATTGCTCACCTGCCAGGCTCTCTGGAGATGACTCAAAGCAGATGCTCTTAGAAAATGGAGTGGCTTATTCATTGTCCTGTGAGGCTGGACAGTCAGAATGGAATGGCATCCTTCCTCCTTTGCCCAGGCATCCCACCTGAGGTCAAGAAGCATCCTTCGTGGTGGTGGTATGGCAGGAGAAGTTCTTTTCAGGTTGTGGCCGTCCCGTTTTCAGACCTTCTCATCATCACATTGTGAAGTTTGGAGGATCATTTACCAGCAGAATTTCAATTGGCAAGGCTAGGATCACTTCCAAAAGGGAATGCCCCAACCCAAGGGAGCTAGTGGAACTTTATTAAACATGCTTGGAATGCTCTATCCAGATCCGAGACAGCAATGGGGTGGCATGGAGACGCTCGAATTCATACAAAGCCCTGGGGCTGCTGCTGCTGATGGTGCACTTTCTATCTTGAAAGTTGGACTGCAGCCATGGCCACTTATTGATCTTGTTCTGGCCTTGACAACAAGGGGACACATAGGGACCGTCTAACTCAGTATGACACCAAGCTGAAGGCTAAACTCCAAGTGGCTTATGGTTTGTCACCCTGTTGGCTCAGGGTAACACTGCACAGAAAACAAGATCAGAGCCTGTAGAGTAGACATCTGTTGTTCTGGCCTCCTCAGAAGCCATTTATCCTTCTCTTGGTGACCACACTTCAGTTTTCACTTAAGGAACCCCACCATTGCCATTCTCTGTGTTTGTTTAGAGGGTAGAGGTAAGAGGAACTGACAACAACCTTTAGGCAAGAACAGATAAAGTAGATTCCTGATGATACTGTTTATACCAGGGGTTGGCAAACATTTCCCAGAAAGAGCCAATGGTAAGTATTTTCAGCTCTGTGGGTCCTCTGGGTCTCTGTTGCAACTACTTAGTGCTACGGTTATAGAGCAAAAGCAGTGATAGACAATATGTAAACAAGTAAACATGGTTATTTTTCAGTAAAAAGTTGTTTACAAAACAGGTGACAGGCTAGATTTGGCTCAGAGGCAAATTTACCCAGCTTTTCCTGAAGTCTTAGAATTCCAGCACCTGGAGAGGCACCTGCATTCAGGCTCTTAGAGAGTTTACCAACCCTTTGGTTAAGCACTTGGATCCAGCTAAGCCTGAAGCTAACTGCCCTTGTGACTGCATTTAATGAACCAGTAAATTCCTCTTTTAACTTAATTGAGTTGGTGTTCCTCTCAAACACAACTGGGAGATTCCTTCCAATTCACCCAGGTACAGAGCCTGGGGACCAAGTTTCAAAATGGATTTGGAAGCCCCAAATACGCAGAAGATAGCTTAGCAACAGGAATCCCCACACCTGGTAGGAAACCTGTCAGGAAGCATGATGGCTTACCAATGCAGCCAGAAGTCAGAGGGGTTAAGTGTTTGGTGCCTCAAAACCAGCTTCCACTCAAGGGAGACCCCTTGGGGGAAGAATCTGTGTGTCTAAAGACACTGACTGTAACCCCCATGACAAGTCAAACAGGAAATATCCCAAGGAGGCCAAAGAGATGCCAGTCTTTTGGTGAGGACAAGGTGGGCAGTGGGTGGTGAAGAGGAGGAGAGGGAGAGGAAAGTGGCCCTTTGAAAGGGGTACCCAGAACACATTGACCTGAGATTGAGGTGAGACACCTACATATCAGGGGGATGCGGGAAACCCTCTCCACAACACTTAGTCTGGGGATAGCAAAAAACAAGAACAGGCCATCTGCAGAGAGGGGTGGATTCCCCCAAACCTGAGGTGGAGGGTAAGGATTTTTGGGTGCTGAAAGAGAAGAGCAGATTTCAGCCTTCATAAGACCACAGGAAAATTCACAGACATTCAGGGGATGGATGGTTTTTCCCTGGACAGAAATTTCCCCATTGTCTAGAGGAGTCTGCTCTATGGGACATGTGGTATGCCCAAGGCCTTTGCTACCCTTTGTGTAGAGAGATTTCTCTCACCCTTTATGAAGAAGCTCCTGTCTCCACGGGCTAAGTATTTCTTAAGCAATCAGATCCCTTCCTGGAGGGGAGGGAGATGAGTTGTTGTTGGTGGTGGTAGTGTTAGGTGCTGTGGAGTCAGGTCCAACTCAGAGTGACCTTCATAGGGTTTTCAATGGCTGATGTTTTAGGATTGCTTCTGGAGTGGATTGCCATATCCTTCTCCTGTTTTTGTGGTGCTGGGGATCAAACCTATGTCCTAAGAGAGTGTGGAGCAGCACTCTACCAACTGAGCTGAACCCCGGCCCCACATATATATCCCCCACGTGTCTGTCAGCGTGTTGTTGTTCTTTGGGGGATTGTGGCTAGTGTGTTGCTGTGATGCTGAACACTATATCCACCAGTTTCAGATACCATCAGGGCCACCCCAGTGGACAGGTTTCTGCTGAGCTTCCAGACTAAGACAGACTAGGGAGGAGATCCTGGTAGCCCAGTCCAGAAACAATTAGCCATTGAAAACTCTATAAATAGCAGAGAAGGCACTGTCAAATATAGTACTGCAAAATGAGATCCCTAGGCTGGAAGCCTTTCAAGAAATGACTGGGGAAGAGTTGCCTCCTCAATGATGGGAATGGAGTAAATTCCCTGAACTTCATTTTGCTGATATGGCACTCAAAATAAGAAGAAACATAGTGTCTGCAATAGTGAGCCCAAACATCAAAAGATCATGTGCATGGCACAGAGTTGAATAATGTTTCATTCTCTTGTACATAGGGTCTTCATGAGTTGGAACCAACTTGATGGTACCCAACAGAAATAACAACAACAAAATATGTGTACTGGGACTGATTTGGGTTTCAGCCTCACCTGCAGGAGTAGATGCTGAGGAACAGAATGAGGAGAACACAAGAGACTCTGCCCCCAGTGGGGAGATGACTTAGAGTAGTGGCTAGAAAATGCTGGAGAAGTGTGACAGGGCAGCAGACCTCAGAAAACAAGTTTGCATTCCAAAATAGTAATAAACTGAGAGCAGTGGTGCACACCTGCAAACCCAGTGACTTGGGAGGCTAAAGCAGGGGGTTCATGAATCTGAGGCCAGAGGCAGCTTGTGCAACTTAGTGAGACCCTATCTCAAAATAAACATTTAAAAAAGGCACTGAGAGTGCTGCTCAGTGGTAGAGAACTTACCTAACATGCAAGAGGCCCCGGGTTCAATCCCCTCCATGTACTACCAGAAACCAAACCAAACAAACAAAATCAACCAAAAAACGACAAAAAATCATAGTATAGAGACTCTGTAGCTGACACTGTCAATGCTCTGTCCTTGTACCCCTGGATCATTTTTGTGCACCAGCAATTCAAATGCTTTCTCCTGCAACAGCCTGAGCTCCATCTTTGCCAGATACTGAAACAAGCTTGGGAACCTACAGTAAGCAAATGCACAGGGAGTGTAACTGCCTGGGACTTTATATAGGCCAGGTGCAGGAACTAAGGAGTTTAGGTCATAAATCCTGAAGCTCCCCTTCTCCTTGGACAGAGCAATTCTGATCTGTGGCCTGTACTACCTGCAAAGCCCCTGTGGCACAGAGCAAAGTCATCCTCTGTGAGACATTGCTCAACAGCCTGTTCTTACTCCACTCCCTTCCCATCTTGGTCTCCATCACCACTCCCTTCCTGGTTCTTCTGGGGAACTCTTCTTAAATCTCCTGTGTGAGTCCTCCTTGGAGAATTTGCTTTTGGAGAACCAACCCAAGTCAGACTTCCAGCTGCTGATGCCATTATTTCTGTGGCTCTGTGAGTCAAGAGCTCTGACCTCTGACCATGGAGAGCAAGGAGGTCAGACACCCAGTCTGACACTGAGTCGGTAGCCCTCCATCAGCAGGGTAGGGAGGTGCTCTCACATGAGTGTGCCAGCATAGCTTGGAGAATCTGGAATGGCTGAATCAGTTGGTGTAGGAACCATTTAGCCAGGTCTTCCTGAACAGTGTTAGAATTTCCAGAGTCTGGAGGAGCATCTGCCTTCTAGTTCTTAGTGAGGCGAAAAAGAGAAGGAGGCAACCTGAATAAGAGTTGAGATCAGAGGGGACAGATGTGAGGAGCAGGAGGTGCTGTAGGTCAAATTCATGTCAATAAGGTCCTTGTCTGAGGGCCCCTCAATCAGCCCCTGAACCTGGCTAGATACATTTTCCAATTGTCTCTGAGGTGGCAAGTTTATTCCTTTGGGATTTCTGGGTCTCCTGGCACCCCAAATATCCCAGCAAGGGTCAAACATCCTTGAGGGTAAACAACAATAGCCTAAGGATTTTTTTTTGGTTTGTTTGTTTATTAGCATTTTACTTATACATGTCAGTGGGGTACAGAGTAATAAGTCAGTTGATATATCCATTATGTAGCTATTAAATCAGTTTTGGTTACACTTCCATCTCCTTAAACGTTTTACAGAACAGAATAAATGAAAAAAAAAGAAGAAAAAAGTAAGAATTTTAATTAACATGAAATGACTGTCATATGCAACCATGGATTATAGCCTGATTAATTTTTTCTTTCCTTTTTCTTCTTCCTGTTTTTCCATATTTTCATAGAATTACTCCTATATTTTGCATTTTCTCTCACCCTCTCCCTCTTTACCCCTCTATGTTGCTCCCTCTCTCCTTCATTCACACCCTCCCACTAGTCTCCTCCTCCCTCATATTGGATCCACTTGTATTTCCATTCTTAGATGTACGATTGTATATTTATATATATGTATGTATAATTTTTTTCCTTAAGGTAGGTTTAGCTCCTCCATATGAGTGAGAACATGTAGTATTTCCCCTTTTGAGTCTGTGTTATTTTGCCTAAAATAATACTCTCCAGTTCCATTCATTTTGCTGCAAATAACTGAATTTCATTCTTCTTTACTGGTGAATAATATTCCATTGTGTATAAGCACTATAATTTTTTAATCCAATCCTCTGTTGATGGACATCTGGGTTGATTCCATACCCTTGCAATTATGAAGAGTGCTGTGTTAAAATGTGTTAAAATGTGCAAGTGTACCTGTGGTAGGATGATCTATCTGGTGTAGCTAAGTGGTGTAGCTGGATCTAAGTAGATCTAAGTGGTGTAGCTGGATCATATGGTAGTTCTATTTTTAGTTTTCTAAGGTACCTCCATATTGATTGCCAAAATGGCTGAACTAATTTATAGTCCCACCAGCAGTGTAGAAGGGTTCCTTTTTCTCTGCATCCTCACCAGCTTTTGTTGTTGTTTTGTTAATGTTGGCCACTCTTACTGGAGTGAGATGGAATCTCAGTGTTGTTTTGATTTGCATTTCCCTAATGGCTAAGCATATTGAGCATTTTTTTCATGTGTTTATTGACCATTTGTATTTCTTCTTTTGAGAACCGTGTATTCAATTCCATTGCCCACTTATTTATTGGATTATTTGTTACGTTGGTGTTTGATTTCTTAAGTTCTTTGTATATTCTAGAAATGAATCCTTTGTCAGATGTGTAGGATGCAAAGATTTTCTCCCATTCTGTGCAAGAACAGCCCACGGTTTTATGTCATGACACTCTCACTGTCTCCTGTCTCCCAAACATGTATGGGTTATGGCAGTGAAGGACATCTTGTAGAAGGTTGTGACACAGGAAAACAGCCTGAGCAAACACCTGGGGACATGGACTCAAGTGAGCAGAGAAGCTGCCCCATGCAGAAGTCTGAGCTTGCTGACTTTGTTCTACGTGGACACAGGACTCCATAACAGTCACACGTGCTTCAGAACATCACCAAAGGCTTTGGTAGCCACTGAGGGTTCCCTGTAGGCCAAACTGGGGCTGACAAGGACATCTCTACTCAAGCTGCAGAGATGCCGATAAGGACAGGGTAGGACAGGAGAACCATGCAGTGGATGAAGCTTGAGCCAGAGGAGCCTCCAGGACAAAGCAAATAGCACTCCCAGTTTGTTTTGCTAAAGGCCACAAGTACTTTCCAAGGAGGAGAGGCTGGGAAGATAAATCAAGGCTTCCCAAGAGATGCTGGGGGAATTGCTGGTGGCCTCTCTCTGGCTAACTTGAAGAGGGAGGCTGAGGGAGGAGGCTGGAGCCATCATGGAAGGACAGGGCAAGGAAGAAAGGCTGGAGAGGGATGAGCAGCTGCTGTGGGCAGAAGAACCTGGGAAAGGAGCTTGTGGGGAGCATTTCGACTCCTTTGTCATCTCACGAAAACTTCAGAAAAATCCCCATTACCCACCACTGCATTTGGAGCTAGAATTTGGTTTCTTGGTGTGCAGCAACATGCAGGGACTGGCCTCAAGTCTCGGAGCAGGGATGGGGAACAGCCACAGTCCTGTACAGCCCACTCATGCACCAATGACAGGATAAGCCAGTGAAATCCAGAGAAGTTCCAAGTGGGGACATGAGGGAGGCCCGTGTTTGGAATCCAAATGCAGACCTCCTGTTTCTGCTCCTCTGTTTTCCATAACAAACATACAGCCTGGAAGAGGATGGAGGGTGGTTACTGGAGGGTGGAAACCTGGCTTCAGGACTGAGAGAAGGCGCCAGCTCTTGTCCAGCAGGGATGGAGATGCAGGGCTTTGTTGCTTTATAGATCACTGCCAGCCAGTCAGGTCCTGGCCACAGTCTGCCTGGGATCAGGCCTGCCCTGGCCAGGAGCCTATTTTAGGGGACATGGACATGGGGAGAAGGGGACATGGACCTGGGGTGCCAGTTAGTGCCTGTTTTGAATTTGATTCTGGGCCCATGAAGAATGAATCCTTCAGAGATATAAGGGCTTCAGGAAAACCTGGAAACTTTCCATGAGCCTCTGGGAGAAGTAGTGGCCTTGAGCAAGGGAAAAGGCCATTGTTGAGGGAGGCAGGGTCTTCCCAAGCCTGTGTGAGTCTATCTCTGCCAGATTCGCCCTCTCCAGAGCTGGCCCACTGGGGAGCAAAATGCAACTGGGATCCCAGGATCAAAGGCTGACAAGCCAGGCAAAAGATAGGTCATATGCTTTTACTATGGGTCTGTTATTAAAGAAAGGAAAAATTTTTTTTCTAGTACTGAGAATTGAATTCAGGGTCTTGTGGGTGCTAGGTAAGCACTCAACCACTAAGGTAACATCCCCAGCCCTTTTTTACTTATTTTGAGACAGGCTTTCGCTAAGTTGCCCAGGATGGCTTCAACCCCACTTGCCTCAGCTTACCTGGCGCCAGGATTACATTTGTGTAAAACCATGCCTGGCAACGAGAGAGCTCTGAGTAGAAAAATATTTCTACTTGTTGCTGACATCTGCCAAACTCCTAGGCTTGCTGTTCTCAACTCTATCACATCCAACACACACACACACACACACACACGCACGCACGCACACACGCACGCGCACACACACACACACACACACACACACACACACACAATTTTTTGCAGTACTTGGATATTGAACCCAGGGCCTCACCCATACTCTGCATATGCTCTACCACTAGCCTGCACCCCTACCCCCTTTTCTATTTTTTATCTTGTGACAGGGTCTTGCTAAGTTGCACAGGCTGCCTCTGGCCTCAAATCTGCTATCCTCCTTCCCCAGCCTCCTGAGTCACCAGGATTACAGGTGTGTGCCACTGCACCTGGCCCCAACACATATTTATAACAAATATTTTGTATTATCTTTTTTACTATCCTGAAATAAATGCATAAATAATATTACCTGATACGTACCAGGAGTGCCTGATAATATATACATACTTTCAGAGATGTTATCTATTTATCTATCTATTTATCTGTTATCTATCAACTTTTCAAAGTTGAGTTGAATTACTACGGTAACCACTTAAACGCCTTTTGTCACTGCAGAAGTCAAATATGACTCGTATTTGTCTTTTGTTATTGGTATATATTGAGCATTACAATTTTAATACTTAAAATGTGTATACAGTTTTGGCACCCTCTGTGTATACATATATTTTTTTCGGTACTAGGGGTTGAACCCAGGGCCTCACGCTTGCATGCTCTGCAAGTGCTGGACCACTGAGCTGCGCCCCAAGCCCAATTTTTTTTTTTTTACTTTTTGAGACAGGGTCTTGCTAAATTACGCAGACTGCCTCTGGTCTCGAACTTGCGATCCTCCTGCCTCCACCTCCTGAGTTGCTGGGATTACAGATGTGCGCCACCATGCCCTGCTTGTGTATATATTGTTTTAAACTTACAACATGTTCAAATGTCAAAATGTCTAATAAGGGCACAACAGTAATAAAAAGAAGAAATAAAGGGAAAATGGCATATGATAATGGACCTGTCTGTATGTAAATGATCAGGCTCTGGAGACACAATGAAAGGGTCACATGCTTGTTTGTGAATGTAGAATCACTGACCACCACAGCTTCAATGCAGACAGATATTGTGAGATGTTGATGTGAACTCAAGGAGCTTTATTTTAGCTCTCTGTGGTTTTCCAAAATGGTGAGAAACTAGAAACATTCTAAGCAAAATCAAGGTCAGTCTTCCCTTGATTTACATTGTATTTGCTGCCTTCCTGGAGGGGTTATCCATGTGGCAGGAAAGAAGTCAGCATGGAGGGTGTGAGGAGTTATCAACATAAATTCAGTCTTTAAAAGATGAGAAGCTGTGTATAGACAATCCCCCAGTAAGAAAATTTCTGTGGGTATTTTTTGGTTGTCCCACTAATTAAGAGGTGCTATTGGCATTTAGTGGTCAAGTGCTAGGGATGCTGGATGATCTTGATACTCAGGATAGTTCTGCAGAGTGAAAAATTGTCCTACATCCTGCTTGGCTTGTGACTATCACACTGGACTTTCTTGCAAGCAAATAAATCTGTTTAGCATGATCTGAACCTAGATCCTAACTCTGTGTAATTTTCTTTATAAAAATGTGTGCAGTGCTCAGAACAATTTGACCCTGAGAGTTGCAGCTTCTAAAATGATGCAGCAAATGTGGAGGACATCCCACATGCACAAAGGGAACTCTAGACCATGCCAGGCCCTGGAACACAGCCAGGGAACTGGGCATGTGGGTGGCTCCCTCTGGACAAAGGCCTCCATCTCCAACCTTTGAAATCAGATTCGGGAGGTAGTTCTACTAACTTGCTCTTTGGGATGGCAGGAGTTAAATGTTTTGATGGAGTCTGTGTAGCACTTCTCCAACAAATCATTACCATGATGCGGAGCTCCCTAAAGTATGAAAAAACCCTCTGGGGCTACTGTCCTTCAAACGTAGCTCTGTGTAGAGAAGGTGCAAGGTACCCTGGACTCCTCTTCTGCCCACCCTCAGCACAAGGACAGCACTTCCAAGAAATTGCTACTCAGCGGAAGACAGAAGGCACAAACTGGGAGGGAGAGAGAAATGCAAAAACCACTGGCTGCAGAAAGTAAAGAACACAAGAAACCACTTCACACAATGTTTGTTCTAGAAGTACACATCTTTTTCTTCCTGTTGGTTGCATCTACTATTCCTTTCGGGAATTCCTCCTGAGCTCTGAGATATCCTAGTACAAAGATCAGTCATGGTGTCTTCCCCACTTGACCCCTCCAGACCCTCAGGAAGAAATGCACTACCCAGACTTTGGCCAATCAGAATGCCCCATGTCTGGAACATAGTGATAGGGCCAGGGGATCTAAGCTGAACTTGTTCCCAGTTGTCTGGGCATTGAATACATACAGATGCCAAGAGAAAGAAGTGCTTTTTCCTGATGTTGCTAAACTGAGAATATGTGCATTTGGAACTGTCGGTGCCTATCTCCCCTGGCAACATGGAGGGAATCCATCTAGAGCTGGAAAGAATAAGATCAACACTCAGAGGGGAGCAGAGGGAGCCCTGTTGGCACTGCTAAGACTCTAGATCCAGCTGTGCCGGAGACTAGAGCTGCCCAAGGGCTGCCCAGTTCATAAGCTGATAAATCTACCCCACTTTCTTCTTTCGTTTTCTTTTCTTTTTTCTTTTTCCCCTGTAGCTTGTTCAAGATGGATTGCAACCTGAAAAAGTTCACTTCTACAATAAACGTTAATTCATCCACCAAACATTTATGGAGTGTCTATTATCTACCAGGCATTGCCTTAC
Source organism: Pedetes capensis (assembly GCA_007922755.1). Classification (NCBI taxonomy): domain Eukaryota; kingdom Metazoa; phylum Chordata; class Mammalia; order Rodentia; family Pedetidae; genus Pedetes; species Pedetes capensis. Next base: position 129,325 of record VMDO01004186.1, read on the forward strand.
CTCCTAGAGTTACAAGAGTAAACAACTGACTACCATCTCAGTGGTAGAGCACTTGCCTAAGGCCCTAGGCTTGATCCCCAACACTGAAAAAAAAAAAGTAAACAAGTGGATTTGGTCTCTATTCTGTCAGAGATGATTGTTTTATGAGGAAGATGGAATAAAAAATAATTCCATAATCAGTTTAATAATAATTCTAAGCATTATGAGACAATTTCT
>VMDO01004187.1:0-39956 GCA_007922755.1 Pedetes capensis
TTTTTTTTTTTTGAGACAGGGTCTCCCTGTGTATCCCAGGCTTTCCTGGAATTCCCTATGTAGCCTGGCAGGCCTTGAACTTGTGTTGATTCTCCTGCCCCAGGCACCTGAGTACTGGGACTACAGGTGTGCGCCACCATGCTTGGCACATTACAAAATCTTTGTCAGAAAGGGGGCAAGAGATTGAGAACAAGGAGCCCATATGACCTGGCCCCTGTCTCCTTCTCCAACCATCTGTTGCCCTTGAAACAGTGGTTTTCTTTTCTTCTCTGGACAAACTGATCTCATTCCTGCCACAGGACTTTTGAACCTGTTGTTCCCTACAATTTAACCAGATCTTCCCCAAGTACAGTTCCAATGTTGTCCCTCAAAGAGGCCTCCCCCCCGCAGGGCACAGTGGCACACGTCTGTAATCCCAGCGGCTTGGGAGGCGGAGGCAGGAGGATTGCAAGTTCAAGACCAGAGGCAGTCTGTGTAATTTAGTGAGACCCTGTCTCAGAAAGTAAAAAAATGGGCTGGGGGCGCAGCTTAGTGGTCCAGCACTTGCAGAGCATGCAAGTGAGAGGCCTCAGGTTCAACCCCTAGTACCGCAAAAAAAAAAAAAAAAAAAAAGAAAGAAAGAAAAAAGAGGCCTCCGCTGCCCATCCTTGGGGAGCAGTGTCACATAGAGCTTGAGAGCCTGTGTTGGAATCCCATCCTGCCATTATTAGCTGTTTTATTATGGGGAAAGTTACTCAAACCTCTTGTACATCAGTTTCTTAATCTGCACAATAGAGTTGTACTAATTAGCAGTACTAATTCTGCAAGGCTTAAAAAAAGCACTGAGCACACTGCTTGGCACACAGAGAGCATGCAATATAAGTTGGCCGCTATTATGATCTAGCCAACCCCACCCCTGCCTGGGCCGGCTCTGCCTCATGACTGTTTCCTGTCTCCGCAGCATTCACTACTATTTGAAATGATCTTGCTCCAGTAGGGCAGAGACTGCAGTAGTTGTATCCCAAGCTTCCTCAGCCCAGAACTCAGGACATGTTTTAGCAAGTGAATGATGAAATGAGGGCCTTGAGAAAGGGTCAAGAATGGGGTTACCAGGCTGGGCACTGTGGCATACACTTGTCATCCCAGCAACTCAGGAGACTGAGGCAGGAAGTTTGAACCCAAGGCCTCATGCGTGCTGGGCCAGTGCTTTCTACCATGAAGCAGCTCCCCTAGCCCCTTTTTAAATTTTTAAATTTTGAGACAGGGTCTTGCTACATTGTGCAGGCTGCCTCTGGCCTGGGACTTGCAATCCTCCTGCCTCAGCCTCCTGAGTCACTGAGATTATAGGCGTGTGCCATGGTGCCTGGCTCACAGGGAATTTTAAAACAGAAATCAGACTAGTCTCTTCCCTGCTTAACATCCTCCACCTTCCCTGGAAACACAACCCAGAGCCTTTCCCATCATCTCTAAGGCCCTGTGTGACCGGCCTCCTCCTTACCTATCACTGCACTCCAGCCTCCAGACCTTCCTCCGATCCTTGAATATGCCAAGTTTGTTCCTGCCTCAGGACCCTTACATGAATTGTTCCTTCTGACAGGAACAGTCTTCGCACAGATCTTTTGACTAGTTCCTTCACTTTCAAGTCTCAGCTCAAATGCCCCACCCTCATGGTGGTCTTCTCTGTCACCCCACCTAAACAAACCCAGTCCTCACCACTCTGCTATATCACCCTGGTTTGTCCTCATAGCATCTACTCGGTGCTAAAGTTATTTTACTTATCAACAGGACAGTCCGCCAGGGCAAGTATGCAGCTACTGGGTTCTCTGCTTTCACTATTGTGTTTGGTATTCATAAGGCCTAGGGAAAGGTTTACAGAATGAAAGAACCACAGAAGCTCCAGGGTTCCTCAGCCCTCAAACCAACATGGGCAGACACTGTGACTGGCTACTTTGCATTTCTTGCTTCCTGATCTTGCAAGCCGGAACTCCACAAGACTGGCCCAGCACTGGCCTAGGCAATCACATCTCCTGCTATTCCACCTTGTCTTTCTGTTCTAGGTTGTTCTCCCTAGCCCTGGAACACACCTTGCTCACTGCAGCACTCATGCCTTGGCCTCAGCAGTGCCACTTGCCTGGAATGCCCTTCAATAACACCTCTTGGTATTGCCATTCTTCCTGTCTCATCAAACTCCGCCAGCCCTTATAATCTGGAGTCCAGATCTGATTGATGCTTCCTGATGTGTTATCTGTGTTGGGCTTGTTGTTGTAAACAACTGTTGAGTCAGGTCAGCCCTTATAATCTGGAGTCCAGATCTGATGCTTCCTGATATGTTATCTATGTTGGGCTTGTTGTAAGCAGCTGTTGAGTCGGGTCCGACTCATGGGGGACCCTCACAGAGTTTTTAATGGCTGACTGGGATTGCTTCAGGAGTGGATTGCCACGTCCTCCTCCCATTTTTGCAGCACTGTGGATTGAATCTGGGTCCTCCAAGAGTACAGAGCAGCACTCTACCAGCTGAGCTAAACCCCAGCCCGTCTACGTTGGGTGGTTAACTTTAAATATTAAGTGCTCACTCTTTGGAAAGGGCTTTGGAAATACCATCTAATTTAAATTAGCTGTGAGCTAGATAGAGCAGGGTATTTGTTGTTGTTTGTTTCTTGCGGTACTTGAAGGTTGAACCCAGCGCCTTGCACAAACTTTGCAAGTGCTCTGCCACTGGGCTGCACTCCTGAGCCAATTTTTTTTTTTTTTTTGAGGTACTGGGGGTTGAACCCAGGGCCTTGCGCTTGTATGCTTTGCAAGTGTTCGACCACTGCGCTGCACCCTCAGCCCACTTCTTTTACTTTTTTGAGACAGGGTCTTGCTAAATTATGTAGACTGCCTCTGGTCTCGAACTTGCGATCCTCCTGCTTCTGCCCCCAGAGCCGCTGGGATGACAGGCATGAGCCACTGCGCACAGCTTCCTCAGCCAATTTTTTTCTTTTTAATCTTTTTTTTTTTCTTTTTTGTGGTACTGGGGGTTGACCCAGGGCCTTGTGCTTGCATGCTCGGCAAGTGCTGGACCACTGAGCTGCACCCCCGGCCCATTTTTTTACTTTTTGAGACAGAGTCTTGCTAAATTATGCAGACTGCCTCTGGTCTCGAACTTGCGATCCTCCTGCCTCCTCCTCCTGAGCTGCTGGGATTACAGGCCTGCGCCACCACACCCGGCTATTTTTAATCTTGAGTCAGGGTCTGACTGAATTATACTGGCTACCTCCGGCCTCAAACACACCACCTTCCTGCCTCCGCCTCCCGGGCTGCTGGGATTACAGGCATGAGCTACCATGCAGGCTGGGCAGGGGGTTGTTATCTCCATTTGCACATGAGGACACAGAGGCTCCAAGAGATGAAATGACTTCCCAAGGTTTCACAGCAAGTGTGTGGCAGAACTAGGGTTCAAATCTGAGCCCTGATTCCCTCCACACCCCCTCCCTGGCTCCTGGCTGCCCGCCGGGATGAGGCTGGTTCCAACAGGTCTTCTCTTGCCCTTCCTAGCACAAGAGGGCAGAGCAATAACTCCCAGGCCTGACCCTCAGGAGACTGGGGTTGGAACCCTGGCCCTGCCTCTCTCTCGGTCAGATGCTTGCTCTGTGAGCTGGGATATCTCTACCCAGTCACCAGGTCTAGCACTGATCAGCTTTCTTATAGGATCCTGCGGTCAGATCGGGGCGTTGGGACTCCCGCCCGCTTCTGGCTTATGCACGCTGGGTGACCTCGACACTTCTCCGATGCTTCTCTGGAGCCTCCCAGTCAGCTCCAGCTGTACCGCTGGAACTGTCCCCCCATTTCACAGACAGGAAAACTGAGGCGAGCAGAAAAGGAGGCCCCGCTGAGCCGGCCCTCACCCTTGTTCTTCTGCGTCCGCGCTATCTCCTTCTCGATCTCCGAGATCTTCTCCAAGATCCCCATGGCTGCGGCTGCGGCAGAGACCCGCGCACCAACGGCGACAGTAGCTGCACCAGGAACTGAGGTCTGACGGCCGAGGTAGAGTAGCAGTCGCCCGGAAGCGCACGCAAAACAGAGTCCTCCTGGGCGCCCGGTGCTCCGGCATTCAGAGTCCGGGCAGGCGACGTGCAGCGCAGTGCCAGAAACTATCGGTTCCACCGCTGGGCTGGCCCGGTTGAGGACCACTGCGGAATGGGCTGGGGCAGGGATAGAAGAGGCGGGGCCAAGCGAGGCGGGGCCAAACCAGACGGGGCGGGGCGCCGCCCAGTGTTTTGGGACCAGGGTTAAGATCCGCGGGAAGAGAGAGATGGAAGGGGAGTCAATTTACAGTTTGATAGTGTGAGGCTGAGCGAAAGTCTGGTGGCTCTCATTTGGAGAGGTATTAAAAACGGATCCCTATTTACCACCTTAACCAAGTCCTCCAACTTAGCACTACATGGCATCAGATGCCTCCTGACATGATGCAGTGTAGACAGCTCTCCTATACAGAATTCTTGCCAAAAAATATTGTACCCCAGCTTGTTGTTGTTGTTAGGTGCCGTGGAGTCGTGTCCGACTCATAGCAACCCTCATAAGGTTTTCAATGGCTGTTTTGGGATTGCCTCGGGAGTGGATTGCCACGTCCTCCTGTTCTTGGGGTGCTGGGAATCGAACTCGGGACCTGAGAGATTGCAAAGGGGCGCGCTACCAGCTGAGCTAATCCCAGCCTTAGACATGAGGAAACATTAGACGTGTAGAAACTGGATATTTTATTTTATTTTATTTTATTGCAGTGCTGGGGGTTGAACCCAGGGCCTCGCGCTTGCATGCTTTGCAAGTGCTTGACCGCTGAGCTGCCCACCCCCACCAGCCCATTTTTTTTACTTTTTGAGAAAGGGTCTGGCTAAATTATGCAGACTGCCTCTGGTCTTGAACTTGCGATCCTCCTGCCTCCACCTCCCAAGTCTCTGGGATTACAGGCATGCGCCACCGTGCCTGGCTAGAAACTGGACATTTAATAAGGCAAGTGGCTTGGGCTTTTTCAGAACTGTCAGTGATTGAGGGAGAAGGGGAAAGAAGGGGGCCTGTTCCAAGTGAAGGATATAATTCACCGATTTTGCCTGGATTCTGGTAAAAAAATGTACAGAACAGCTATGAGACGATAATTTTGAGGACAATTAGGAAAATTTATGAGTGGGATATTGAATATTAGGGCACTCTTGTTAATTCTCTGTTACATGATTATGTAAGAGAATGTCTTTATTCTTAGAGGATCTATATGCAGTATAGATCTGGATGCCATAAAACAGATTTGGTGGCTTAAACAATAGAAATTTATTTTCTCACAGTTATGGACACTAGAAGTCAAGATCAGCACGTGAGCACACTTGGGTTCTGGTGAAGGCTCGCTTCCTGTTTTGCCAATGGCTGTTTTCTTGCTGTGTCCTCTCGCAGTCTTGTCTTAGAGCCTACTGTCAGGAGAGCAAGCTCTCTGATGTTTCTTCTTATTAAGGCACTAATCCCGTCATGGAGTCTGCAGCCACAGCACCTTGGCATCCGATCCCACCTGATCTTGGAAGCTAAGCAGGATTGGTCCTTGGATGGGGGACCCTCTGGGAATACCATGTGCTGAAGGCTAGGGAGAAGGATCTGAAATCCACTCCCAGAACAATGTGCCATTGAAAACCCTATGAAGAGCAGAGAAACACTGACATAGTGCCAGGTGTGGCACGGTGTCAGGGAGTGTTTCATTCTGTGGTACATAGGGTCACTATGAGTCCGACCTGACTGGATGGCACCTAACAACAACAACAACCAGTCCCATCATGAGTAGTACCCTAGCCCCATCAACTCATGTAAGTCTAACCACTGCCCACAGGCCCCATCTCTAAATGTCAACCCACTGGGGGTTACGTCTTCCACATAGGACTGGGGGCACTCACAAAAACAGTCTATAACAAGAGTGAAAAGTCATATCTGTAACTTTACTCTTAAGAAGTTCAAAATATGTATATATTTACAGAAAGCATGCTAAAGTAAATATGGTAATATGTTAACAATTACTGAGTCCAGGGGAAGGGTATGTGGGTGTTTACTGAATTACTCTTTCAACTTTTCTGTATTTTTTAAAGAGTTGGGGGAGCAGGTCCTTGGAAATCATACCTATGTTCAACATCAGGTGCATAATGTATGATTTTCATTAAATTTCTTAACCTCTCTGAGCCTGATCCTATAACCTAAAAATGGGAGTAATGTTGCCATAAAAATGAAATATGATAATGACTGTAGAGTGCGCACAGTGGCTCCCGCCTGTAATCCCAGCGACTCCAGAGATGGAGGGAGGAGGAGCGTGAGATTGAGGCCAGAGGCACCCTGTGTAATTTAGTGAAACCCTGTCTCAAGATAAAAAGAACAAAAAATGAGCTAGGGATGTGACTTAGTGGTATAGCACTTGCAAAGCACATGCAAGGCCCTAGGTTCAACCTCCTAGTACTACAAAAAATAAATAAATAAAAAAGAAAGAAAGAAAAAAGATAACGACTGTGGAGCACTTGGCATATAGTTTGCTTGCTAAGTTCTCCTTGAATGTCAGAACCATTGGAAGTCATTTCTGCTTTGTGGATCTCACATCCCTCCTCAGATTCAGCACATATGTATGTATTTTTCAGTACCGGGGGGATTGAATTCAGGGACTTGCGCATGCTAAGCAAGTTCTGTACCACTGAGCTGTACCCCTAGCCTCTTTATTTTTTATTTCGAGACAGGATCTGTCTAAATTGCACAGGCTGCCTCTGGTGTTGAACCTGTGATCCTCTTGCCTCAGCCTCCTCCGCTGCTGGGATTACAGGTGTGTGCACAGTACCCAGATCAACCCATTTTTATTGAGCACCTACTATGTACCTGGGCTATGGACCTGGCTCTGGAATTTTTGCAAGCTCTGAGCTTGCCATTCTCATCTGCATTTTATGAATCAAGGTTGCAAGCCACTTAAAGTTCCTGGTCTGGTGCCCAAGCTGTTGAAGGTCAGGGCTGAGATCTAAACCCAAGGCTATCAATTTTGAGCCCAATGCCCCCCAAAGGGACATGGTAAGACTGCAGTGGAATATAGGTGTGTGATGTTTCCGCAAAGTTTTCTGAGAGGACGGAGGTGAGAGCTCATCTGAAACGGGGGCAGTCTGTGCAGTTGTGGAGGTCTGGGGCACACTGGCCAAGGAGGGGGGTCTCTAGTCCTCTCTGCTTCTGACTGCTTCATGACGTGGCAGTTGGGATCTCCTTTATCACCATCCTTGTGCCCACAGAGGCATGTTTACTTCCAGTTTGGGGGAAATGGAAGAGTTCTGGAAAATGACTTACCTTCCAAGAGTCCTGGCATCTTCTCTACTGGGTCTGCTTCCATGACAATCCCTGGGGGGCCCAGTGTCTTCACTAGTAAAATGAGAATTCAGCCTCCCTCAAGGGCCGAGAGAGATGATCACACATCAAGCTTCCCCTGGGCAGCTGACCTTTCCTGACTGGAAGGACCTCTAGATCCTAACCTGGGAGCCAGCGGTGAACCTTGCTGTCCATGTAGCCCAAAGAACCCCTGAGATGGAGTTCACATGCCTCTGGAGGGGCTGATGCTGGAATATATAAACATTTGATATGGGCATCATTAGACACTGTCTTTAGCTCAGTTGGTAGAGTGCTGATATGTGTTCTCTGAGGCCGTGGGTTCAATCCTCAGCACTGCAAAAATGGGAGAAGGACGTGGCAATTCGTTCCCAAAGGAATCCTGAAACAATCAGCCATTGAAAACCCTATGAGAGTCGCTATGAGTTGGACCTGACTTGACAGCATCTAACAACAACAACACACATAGTCCACAAAATGAAAAGAACTCACATAATGGGAGTTCTTTATATGAGCTTCAAAATTCTTGCAAATCATATATCTGTTAAAGGGTTAAGATCCAAAATATATAAAGAAGATAATTCAACAACAAAACAACCTCATTGAAAACATTAAAAAGGACTTCAGTGGACATTTTCCCAAAGAAATATAAATGGCCAACAAGCGGATGAAAGGATTCTCATCCTCACCAGTCATTAAGGCAAAGCAATCTATGTCACAATGAGATACCACTTCATATTCATTGGGGTGGCTATTATAAAAACAAAACAAAATAGAAAACAAATACGGGTGTCTATCCAGAGAAGTTGGAATCCATGCGCACTGTTGGTGGGAATGTGAAATGTCACAGCTGCTGTGGAAAACGGTGTGTGGGGTCCTCCAAAAAATTAAACATAGACCCACCATATGAACGAACAGCTCTACTTCTGGGCATCTACCAAAAAGAATTGAAAGTAGGGCCTTGATAATATATTTGCACCCCCTTGTTTGTAGCCAAAAAGTAGAAGCAACCCAAGTGTCCACTGGTGAACAAAGGGTTAAGCCAAATGTAAGTACATACAATGGAATATACATGGAGGGAAACTGTGACATATGCCGCAGCACAGATGAGCCCTGGAGACATGATGCTAGGTGATAAAAGCCATCTACAAAAGATAAATACCGAACGATTCCACTTCTATGAGGTTTCTAGACAAATTTATAAAGGAATAAAGTAGAATGGTGTTTGTCGGGTGCTGGGGGCTACAGAATGAGGAATTTTATGAGTACAGAATTTCCATTTGGGATGATGAAAAAATTCTGGAAATACATGGTAGTGATGGTAACAGCATTGTGAATGTACTGAATGCCACAGAACTCTAAAGTGTGATAAAAAAAAATGGTGTTACATTTTATGTAATGTATATTTTACCACATTAAAAAAAGCCGCATTAGATGTAATTTGCAGAAAATAGCAGCCCAAATAAAACACAAACAAGCCAACAACCCATTTCTAGGCCACTTTCCCCCACAACTACCCCTATTTATTTATTTATTTATTTATTTATTTATTTATTTATGCTCTTCCTATGCAGCAAAACTGCACAATTTACCTATCCTCAGGGTCTCTGTTTTCTCTCCTTCTTCCTTTTTTTTTTTTGTGTGTGGTACTGGCGGTTGAGCCCAGGGCCTCATGCTTGCATGCTCTGCAAGTGCTGGACCACTGAGCTGCACCCTCAGCTCATTTTTTAGTTTTTTTGAGACAGGGTCTCGTTAAGTTACCCAGACTGCCTCTGGTCTTGAACTTGCGATCCTCCTGCCTCCGCCTCCTGAGCCGCTGGGATTGCAGGCGTTCGCCACCGCACCTGTCTTTCTCCTTCTTCCTTTTCCAACCATACTTTGATGGCTTTCTGCTCCCACCCTTCTGTGGAAGCTGCTCTCGCCAGGGTCAGAAATGGCCTTCACGCCTGTCCATGAAGGTCAGCGATCGGCATAAGCTGATCCTCATTCTTGCCGAAGCAGCAGCTCCTGTGGCTGACACAATGCCCGAGTTGTCTTTGCTGATTCTTCCTCTCCTTCATGAGCTTTTAAGGTCGGAGGCCCCAGAGCTCTGTTCCTGGTGCCCCTGACACTGATCCCTTTGGCTATCTCATCCTGTCTTACAGGTCTGAATATCTCACCCAGGTACCAATAGATGCCCGACTTTTATCTCTTGGCCAGACATTTTGGTGGATTTCTTCTGAATGCGTCTATCTACCACTGCTTGGAAGTCTAATGTGTATAGAGCTCAGGCTTCACACGTCCACAGTAAAACGCCTATTCTTCTCCTCAGACCTGTTCCAGACACAGCTTTTGCCTCTCAGTAACTGACCAAATCTCTTCCCCTTTCCAACAGACACCTAGCTGAGACCCATTTCCCAGCCCACTTGCAGTTGGGTATGGCTGTGTGAATGGCCAGAAGCAGCATCGCCCCTTCCAGACTGGCCTGCAGGGGCTGGCTGCTTGATCCTGTGCCTGCACAGGTGACTGTGGAAAGTGCCGGCTGAAGACAGCAGAACATGTGCCTGGTGAGTCCCTGGCCAGATGACAGCAGGGCCCCCAGCCTGCCTCTGCCAAGTGGACTTGATGTGAATGAGAAATAAACCTTGGTTAGGTTAAGCCCCTGAGAGTCAAGGGTTGAGCTTGGTAGTAGTTGGTGTAGGGAACTGTTCTGCTAAATGATGAGAGTCTTCTCACGGCCTTGGCCTGAGATGTCGCTCGTTCACTTCCACAAGCTGAAACTCCATGGAACAGTGGGATTAACACAATGGCAACTCCATCCTCCCAGTTTCCACGCCAAGAACCTTGGACTCACTCTTGACTGCTTTCTCATTGCTGCGCTGCTTATCCAGTCAGTCAGAAAATCCTCTTGGCTCTATCTTCAAAACACACATGGATGATAGCCGGGTGCAACAGTGCATGTATGTAATGCCAGCAACTCGGGAGACGGAGGTGGAAGGATCATGAGATCCAGGCTAGAGGCAGCTTGTGTAACCTAATGAGAACCTGACTCAAAATAAAAAAATAAAAGCACCAGGCGCGGTGGCACATACCTATAATCCCAGTGATTCAGGAGGCGGAGGCAGGACGATCACAAGTTCGAGACCAGAGGCAGTCTGTGTAACTTAGCGAGACCCTGTCTCCAAAAAAAAAAAAAAAAAAAGGGCTGGGAGTGCAGCTCAGTGGTCCAGCACTTGCAAAGCATGCAGGCGCGAGGCCCTGGGTTCAACCCCCAATACCACAAAAAATTAAATAAATTAGTTAATTAAATTTTAAAAATAAAATAAGAAATAGGCTGGGGGGGTGCAGCCCAGTGGTAGAGCACTTGCAAAGTATGTGCAAAGCCCTGGGTTCAACCCTCAAATACCACTAAAACCCACCACCACCACCACCACCGACAAAAACTCACTAAAAACCATCACCTGCTCGATGAAGCTCACACTGACCATTTTTGAAAAACATTGTAGCTACACTCTGTCCCAGTTTGGTACTGTGAGTCCTCCTTGCCCCGCCTTTTCTCTTCCTATAATGCTAATCACTTAATTTTACAGCTAACATGATGTAACTTCCTTGTTTATTTATTTTTTTTATTTTTGAGAAAAGGTGTTAATGTGCAGCCTAGGCTGCCCTGAAACTCACTATATAGACCAGCCTGGCCTCGAACACATATTGATTCTCCTGCCTCAGCCTCCAGGGTGCTGGGATTACAGGCATGCACTGCCATGCCCAGCTTGCAACTTCTTTATCATGTCTAGCATTCTGCATGTGCCTGCCAGACCAGAAGCCACTCTTGGGGTCCTTGCCTGCTGTGTGGCTGATGCAGGCCAAGCAGAGTACAGTTGTCAGCCTGTGCCAGGTGCTCAGGAGAACCCACAGAAGGCAGGAGAACCTCAGGAGGACAAGGGCCTGGGTGTGGAAAGACAACTTTACCCCTTCTTCTCCTAGGGCTTCAGGCTGTGAATGGGGTGGAAGTTTTCACTGCCTCCATCACACACAAGACAAGGACTCTGGGCCGCCATGGCCCAGCACTACTCTGAGGTCTCACTACTGGAAACCCGTGTGGCTTCCACAGGGATGAGCACATAGGGTCCACCAACACCAACATCCCCGAGCCCAGGAGCATTTCTTTGATTTCAGTGCAGCTTGCTTCATTCCTTTCAAAGTCTTCCTGCACGTTGGAGTCACTGTGGGACCTTCAGGAACATCAGCAGGTTGTGACAGGATTGGTCCAGGTGCTGCTGGATGTAGACTTTTACCTTATTTGAGACAGGGTCTCACTAGGGTGCCCAGGCTGGTCTTGAGTTCCTGGACTCAAGCAACTTTCCTGCTTCAGTCTGAGTAGCTGGTGCCATAGGTGTTTGCCACTGTGACTGGCTGAACATAAGAATTTTAAGTCAGGCGCCGGGCGCAGTGAAGCAGGCCTGTAATCCCAGTGGCTCGGGAGGTGGAGGCAGGAGGATCACAAGTTCAAGACCAGAGTCAGTTTGTGTAACTTAGTGAGACCCTGTCTCAAAAAAAGGTTAAAAAAAAAAAAAGGGCTTGGGGTGCAGCTCTAGTGGTCCAGCACTTGCAAAGCATGCAGGCGTGAGGCCCTGGGTTCAACTCCTAGTACCACCAAAAAAAAAAAAAAAAAATTTAAAATCAGCTCCTGGATGACATGCAGCCAGGTTTGAGTAGCACTATTCCAACTCACAGCAGCTAGGGAAGGTATGGAGATGCGAGAGCTGTTCGGCATTTATGGAGAACAGTGATGAATGCATTGAAAAATGATACGAGCAGAGAAATCAGAGGGGGAAAAATGGTAAAATATAAGCTTGAATTCAGCATATGCCTCTCTACAAATGAGAAACCTTGCATAGTTTTCCTGCTACATCCAAATGGGGAGCTTCAATCTTGAGATGTTTTGGAAGAAAAATCTGGATGGAAAAGTTGATCAACTGCAATCCAAATTTTTTTTTTTTTTTTTTTTGGCGGTACTGGGGGTTGAACCCAGGGCCTTGTGCTTGCATGCTCTGCAAATGCTGGACCACTGAGCTGCACCCTCAGCCCATTCTTTTACTTTTTGAGACAGGGTCTCGCTAAGTTTCGCAGACTGCCTCTGGTCTCGAACTTGCGATCCTCCTGCCTCTGCCTCCCGAGCCGCTGGGATTACAGGCATGCGCCACCGTGCCTGGCCCCCACCTCTTTCTTAAAGTATCAGAGCCAGCTGCCTATTTCATTTATGAGCAGTGTCAATGCTTTTCTTCTCAGATGCATTGTGGGTCAGTAAAGACAGCAGGATGTTTATAATTTTCCTTTTGTCTTGTCTTGCAGTTGGTTTCACACCTAACAGAATCCACACATTTTCTATTGTTTTTGCTGTTCCTATGGAAGGTCTGAAACCAAAGCAAAGGTTAAAAATTAGAGATTTAAGAACTGAGATATAGGCCAGGCATGGGAGCCACATACCCATCATCTCAGGACTCATGAGGCTGAGGCAGGAGGATTTTACATGGGCCTGGACACCATAGTGAATTCCAGTCCAGTCTGAGTGACAAGTGACACCCTGTCTGAAAAAAAGGAATTGAAGCCAGGTGTGGTGGCACATGCCTGTAATCCTAGGGGCTTGGGAGGCGGAGGCAGGAGGATTGCAAGCTCGAGACCAGAGGCAGTCTGTGTAACTTAGCAAGACCCTGTCTCAAAAAGTTAAAAAAATGGGCTGGGGGTGCAGCTCAGTGGTCCAGAACTTACAAAGCATGCAGGCACGAGGCCCTAGGTCCAATCCGCAGTACCGCAAAAAAAAAAAAAAAAAAGGAATTGAGATACTTAGCTGGCTCAGTGGCTTGCACTTGTGAGCAGGAGGATTGCTTGAGCCCAGGAGTTCAAGGCCAGTCTGGGGAACCTGGTAAGACCTATCACAAAACAACAAAACAACAAAACAAAACAAAACAAAACCTAAAGGGTTTTTTTCTAGCTGTTTTCCACTATTAGTGCCTCAAGGAAAGAGAGTGTATTTCTGCATCATCTCCAATACCTAGCATGGTGCATTGCATGCAGCAAGCCTCAGGAGGGGAAATATCTATATCTATATCTATATCTATATCTATATATCTATATATAAAATATATATAATATATATTATATATATATATATTTTTGTTTTGTTTTGTTTTTAGGTACTGTCGAGTCCAACTCATAGTGACCCTATGTACAGCAGATTGAAATACTCCCCAATTCTGTGCCAGGCACATGATCTTATTTATGTTTAGGCCCACTGTTACAGACACTGTGTCAGTCCACCTAGTGGACAGTTTTCCTTTTTCTCATTGACCTGCCACTCTCCCAAACATGATTTCTTTCTCCAGGAATTGGTCCTTCCTGACTACATGTCCAAAATACTTAAGACACAGTCTAGTCATCCTTGCTTCCAAGGAGCACTCTGGTTGCACTTCTTCTAGGACAGATCTGTTGGTTCTTTTGGCAGTCCATGGTATATTCAATAATCATCTCCAGTACCATAATTCAAAAGCATCAATTCTTCTCTTGTCTCCCTTGTTCAATGTTCAGCTTTCACAAGCATATGATGCAACTGAAAATATCATGGTGTGAGTCAGGTGCACCTTCGTCTTTACTTTTCAATACTTTAAAAATATCTACTGCCACAGCTTTTCCCAAACCAATGTGTCTTTTGATTTCTTGACTGCTGCTTCCACAGGTGTTGCATAGAACCAAGCAAAACAAAATCATGGACCATCTCAATCTTTTCTCCATTTATTGTGACGTTGCATGCTGACCCAGTTGTAAGGATTTTTGTTTTGCTCATGTTTAATCACAATCCATACTGAAGGCCATGTTCTTTGATCTTCATCAGTAAATGTTTCAAATCCTCTTCACTTTCAGCAAGCAGAGTTGTGCCATCTGCATAAGGCCTGCAGCTGTAGCCCTGTGGCATCCAATACTGTCAGATCTTGGCTAAGCATCTCAACCCAGCTAAGCAGGGTCAGGCCTGGTTAGTACTTGAGGGGAGACCACCTGGGAACACCAGATACCACAGGCTTGGGAGAAGGATCTGGCAACCCACTCCAAAAAATCAATCCGCCATTGAAAACCCGATGAATAGCAGAGAAGCACTGACAATAGTGTTTCATCTGTTGTACGTAGGGTCACTATGAGTCGGACACCATCTAACAACACACACACACACACACATACATTTTTTGCGGTACTGGGGGTTGAACCCAGGGCCTTGAGCTTGCATGCTTTGCAAGTGTTAGACCACCGAGCTACACCCCTAGCCCATTTTTTTTTTTCTTTTTGAGACAGGATCTTGCTAAATTATGCAGACTGCCTCTGGTCTCAAACTTGTGATCCTCCTGCCTCTGCCTCCTGAGTCGCTGAGATTACAGGCATGCGCCACTGTGCCCAGGTAGAAATTACTTTTTTTTTGAGATGAGGGTCTCACTGTGTTGCCCAGAGCTGGTGTTGAACTCCTGGGATCAAGCAATCCTTCCTTGTTAGCCTCCCAAGTAGCTGGGACTACAGCCTACACCACCCTAGCTTTCTGTAGGATTGTTATTTTTTTTAAGATATGGTCTCCCTATGTAGCCCAGGCTGGCCTTGAACTCATGATCATCCTGCCTCACCCTATACCACCACACCCGGCTTTTTGCAGCATTATTATTAAGCAAAAATATTTTACATGCACATTGCATTTTTACAGTTTACAAAGTGCTTCCAGGAAGTTTTTTTTTTTTCCCATAGTAGGGGGTTGAACCTAGGGCCTTGCACATACTTCCCAAGTGTTCTACCACTGAGATACACCCCAACACCCTTTTTATTTATCTTGTGTCTTGCTAAATTATGCAGGCTGCCTCTGGGCTTGAACTCATGATCCTCCTGCCTCCCTTGACGCTCGGATTACAGGTGCGTGTCATCTCACTCAGCCTCTTTTGGGGAGGCTTTTGAACCCTCAACAGTTTTCTGGCCCAGGCAGAGGCCGTTCTCCTTACTAGCTGGAGGAGAACTAAGCTCAGAGCTGTACCCATGGGGCTACATTACGGCCTAGAGGAGGAAGGTAAGAACCCAGGCCTCTGTGGCTTTACCTATTCAATTCAAAACTGGTGTCTTAAATCATATGATTCCAGTACTGTGAATAGTCTGTTCCTTTCTTAACACTGTTGTCTCACAGGAGAAAAATTTATACTATTACCGTTTAAACAATATAAGATCAGATGATGCACAAGGGAACTTTGCCATTGATATAAATTCACCTAGCTTAAAAGTTAAACCTCTTCAGCACTTGAAACATTTTCTCAGAAACTCAATTGATGTTTCTGGCTGTGTCCCCTGGTGCTGCCTGGCAAGGCGGAAATGTGGCAGTGTGGACCTTGGGTACAGGCTGTGAAGTCATGGGCCAGAGCCTGCTGCTACCCCCTGACTTCAGGACACGGCCAGTGCGGTGAGTCCATTTCAGGAAGCCAGGGGCCCAAGCACCAGTGCTTTGGGAGGACAAGGGTCCCAGTGGTGAGAGCAGTCTGCAGGCTACATCTAACCCCAGACTGCAACAGATAGTGAGGGGGCAGCTTAAGCTGCAGACTTTCTCTATGTTAAAAGTTTAAGCCCTACACACACACACACACACACACACACACACCAAGAAAAAGACATTTCCACATTTCTAAGGAAATTAACAAAATGCAACTCAAAAAAAAATAAAATAAAATAAAAAGAAAGAAAGAAAGAAAGAAAGAAAGAAAGAAAGAAAGAAAAAGTGTGGAATGGCTACTTGAAAACTTCCAGAATGAATATGAAAGAGCCATGAGACCACTGTGGCAGTTCCCCGGGGAGGGCCACAGCTGCTGTGGCCCTCACATCTGTATGGCCAACCTGGCAGAGCTCTGCAGCCACAGGGCCAGAGAGGGACTGTTTTCTGCTAGTAGGGCCGTTTTGACTTAGAAATTGGACACACGCTGCTTAAATACCTTTATTATTTTTTTAAAAATTATTTGGACATTGATAGCTCTGCAAAATACTTCTCTCATCCCAAGCCCTCGAACCCTCTCCACATGTCCTCCATAAAGAAACAAAATATTCATACTTTGCGCCCACTCGGATCTAATTTTTAAAAACATTTAAGATTCAAAATCAAATATTATTTTTCTTTCCCAGAACTCGTTAGTAATTTTAAACCACAATGCAACATACTTAATGGCATTTCTTTTTAAAAATTAGCTTATCAGACTATTTTATGAGGGAAAAAAAAAATCAGTTCAAGGCCTTAAGAGAGAATACAAATTCCCTGCTTCTGAAAGCAAAAGACATTGGAAAACCCCTTTGCTCCCCTGGAGTTTGTGAATTCTTCATTGCCAACAGAACCAGCACACAGATTTCCTACTCAACATTAGGCAATGTCTAGTTACTTTTGGACTGCAGCTGAAACGCTATATAAACTTTAAAGGGATGGGGGGCGGAGCGGGGAGGGGTAAGTCTAGGGCACCAGAGGACCAAGGCTGGGGACAGCAGAGTGGAAGCCTTCTGAGCAGTGCGGTAAGAACAGTCAAGTCCCTCTCTGAGGGAGCCACAGTTGCAGGGCCACGGAGCTGTGTTCCATGCGCTCCTGCTCTCGACTTGTCGCTGTTTGCTCATGCCGAGGAACAAGTGGGTCAGGGAGCCGTGCTGTATCCGTGGCTTTTGAAGACACTGGTAAAGACACCCGTGGAACTGGAAGTGCCAATTCACCCAATTAGAATCACCCTCAGCAGCCACAATGGGAAGTCCCTGGAGGTGGTGTGTGCTGACCTGATCAGAGGCGAAAAGGTGGAGCATTTCATAGCGAAAGGACCATTTCGCTTGCCCACCAAGACTCTGAGAATAACAAGAAAACCACCTTGTGGGGTAGGTTCTAAGACATGGGATGGTTTCCAGACGAGAATCCACAAGTGACTCACTGCCTTGCACCGTCCTTCTGAGACTGGTAAACAGATGACTTCCATCAATATTGAGCCAGGATTGGAGGTTGAAGTCGCCAAAGCAGATGTCTACATCAACTAATTTTTAAACATCAATTTATCAGTTTCTTTTTTTTTTTCTTTTTTTCAAAGAAAGACCAACCAGATCCCTGGGATCCCACCTCATGGCAGGATTGTTTGGGGTGGAGGAAGACTAGGAAATCTGCAACCTGCACTAATCTCTTAATGATGGATACAATTGTCAACCAAAAATATTGCACATAGTATCAGAGGCATGTAAACCGCTGAGAAGGTTCAGGAAAGAACTGCAGATGCAGAGGACTCCCCAGAGGTCCTTCAGGGACAGAGAAAGAAAAGGAGTCAATGTTGATCGTCTGGGAATTATTAAGAGGTGGTGGAAAATGCTCAGTCCCGTCCCTATGCTCAGTGGGCAGACATTTTAAGTGAACAAATCTTCACAGATGTTGTCTGAAGGGGCTGGTAAAGGTAGCGCTTCATTTTTCCAAGTACAACCGGCGCACTGTATTAGCGAGCTAAGAGAGGGGAAAAAAGGGAGAATCGCAATGACAGAACCTGGCCTGCCTGGTCTACAAGAGAATGCTGGCGGTATCTGCCAACATCCCTCCCTGTCCCCTGATGCGCCACTCAGAGCCACACACACTAACCAAATGCTCCCGGCACAGCTCTCCTCCACTGCCCCCAAGGGGGGCCGAACCCCCTGAGGAGGCTCACAAACACAGGCATTTACTAGCATGGCAGAGAGCAGAGGTAAAGAAGGGTGGTGGATGCTGCACGGGGACAGCTGGAGCCGGCACAGCCCCTCAGCCTCCTTCACTCTTCGTGATGTCCCCCAGCCTAAGTGAAGTGACAGGCGGTGTCCTGTAGGTGTGAAACAGCTGGGTGTGACCACAGCCAGTCATTTCGACACCTGGTTGAATTTTGGTGGGTTTTGTGTTCGTTTTGAGATGGAGTCTCACTCTGTTGCTCAGGCTGGTCTTGAACTTCTGGGCTCAGGTAACCTTTCTGCCTCGGCCTCCCAAGTAGCTAGGACTGCAAGTGCATGTCACCAAACCCAGCTTGACTTTCAAGGTTGAGAAAACATTTCTGACTCATCTCTGGGAAAGAATGTGAATTATTTTTTCCACCAAACTCACTGGGGCAACTTTTTAGGGTTCCCAGGCCCTGATCTTACTGAATGGGTGGGGTGTACCTTTGCTCAGTCTTGGACTACAAGTTATAGATGTCACAAATACTCACTGGCTACTCCCCAAATTCTGCCCCTTTAAGGCTTCCCCTAACATTCAGTCTCAGTAACATACAGTACACGTGTTATTAGAAAGAAAGTCACTTCTTAAGAATAAAAAAAATTCCCCACCACTCATCCTACTGAAAGGCTTTTCATTCTCCTGGGCGGCCCATGTACATGCAACTGACAGGCTGCAGTGCTAGATCTTTTCTCTTTTCTTCTCTTTTCTTTTTTTCTTCTTCTTCTTTTTTTGTTTACAGTGCTTGGGCTTGATCTCAGGGCCTCAAGCATGTCAGACAAGTGCCCTGTCACTGAGCTGCACCCTGGGCCCAATACTATATTGTTTTTAAAGCTTTCCTTTTGTGTTCGGACGAAGTCTTGTAAACCACCAGAAAAATGCCAATGCCCCAAAGCCCTGCCCATATTCATGGGCTACAACTGATACCAACCTATTAAGCATTTTAAACATTTAAAAAAACAAAAACAAAAACAAAACGAAGTGCGTGCATGCGCGCGCGCACACACACACACACACACACACACACACACACACACACACACACACACACACTTTGGCACGTGAGCCTCGGGTTATTTGAGCGTGTTCATCTTTCCCACCTCCCATCCCAGCATTTCAGAGTCTCTGTTTCTGGAGAAGGAAGAACCCTTCAGCCTCATGGAAAAGGTCACCACGAAGCACTGTTGTTTTGAGTAACAAAAGGAGGCACAAATGCTAAACTGGCCCCAAAAACAGTTCTTGTGTTTAGCACTATAATTTATGCGATGCTGCGAAACTTTTGTACCAGGATGACTTGTTTGAAAACTGCTGGTTGGTTAAATATACATATACATATAGATATAGATATAAAAATTACTAAGTCAACATTTGCTGTTTTCAATGTGAAAACGATAAAATGTAATTCTGAATAATTGTGCATTTGCCATAGGGTCCTCATTAAAGGGACCATAAAAATAATTTTGTAATAAAAAAACTCTTATTTTTAAGTTTAGTATTGCCCTCAAGTTCAAAAGTTTGGAGCAAACATACTGAGTAAGCAGGTTTGGGATCTGTTCCTGCCAGGGATCTGGAAGCCTGAAATTTAGTGATCCCCACCGGCAGGCCCAGGGAACCCGACAGCCATACACTAGCTTTGCATTAACAATACAGGGCTCAGCAGCGCCACTGACCCCATGAAGCTTCGGAACCAGAACCAAAGACGGATGAGGCCCAGCAGGGTCCCCGCCTCACTTCACTGGTGGCAGATACTGGGGCCAAGCCAACTCGTTGCACAGAACTCTGGAGCACAGAGGTGCTGGCGCTTTGCCTTTTCTTGGGCTACCAAACAAGCAACTACGGGAGGGGAAGGGCCTGGGTGGGGACCACTGAGCACCAAGGCTGAGGTGACCCGGAAGCTGACCTTCTACTCGGCTGGAGGAGGGCCGAAGAAGGCCGGCGTTTCAGTGATGCAGAAGTTAGCTGTGCAGGAAGGAAAGTGCATTTAAGGTAGCTTAGAAACAGATGATGACCACATCGCCACGGAGAGGGAGGAGGGAAGGCGACGGCTCCCTCCACCTGCCCCGCCAGTCCGGCCAGCAGTGCTCCTTGGACTCTGTGGGTTAACATTCATGCTTTCTGATGCGAGTCTGCTCGTGAAGAAACAGGAACACACCTCTCCTGGCTCTGGCAGGTACACAAGTTTCTTGGCAAAGCTCTTTGATGCCAAGGTCAGTTTTATTTGGCTGCTGTTCTGAACCGCTGTCACCGGAACTCATAGATGGGCGCACTGTGTTCGGGAACGTGGGTCAAGTTGAGGGACTGATACCTGCAATGCGGAGAGAGACAGGACAGAGGTGGTGGCCTCACGCATGCTAAGCAAAGGATTCTAGAAAACCCCTGACCAGAGCACCCAACAAATTATACTTGGACCAAAAGGCAAATTCCTTTCCTTTTTTATTTGTTTTATTTTTGAGATGGGGTCTCATTATGTGGCCCAGGTTAGTCTCAAACCAAGTTATCTCTCCCCTTAGCCTCCCAGGTAGCTGGGACTACAGGTGCATGCCATTGCATGTGGCTTTGCTGATTCAATTTATACTTTTCAAGATGAAACTAGTTTCCTTCCTTCCATCCTTCCTTTCTTCCCTCTCTCCCTCCTTCGCTTCTTTGCAGTATTGGGTGATTGAACCTAGGGCCTTGTGCGTGCCAGGCAAGTGCTCTACTTCTGAGCTCTACCCCCAGGTCCTTTTTAATTTTGAGACAGGGTATTATTAAGTTGCACAGGCCGCCTCTGATCCCAAACTCCTTCCTCAGCCTCCCAAATCACTGGGATTACAGGTGTGTACCACGGAACCCGGTTGCCTTCTTTCTTTCTTTGGTTGATCCTCCTGAACCATGCATATGATGAATTGTTTTGAGGCATTCGGATTTAATCCTTAAGCAACTCTAACATGTCTTATAAAAACAGGACCCCGACAGGCTCCAGGAGCACGTGCAGACCACAGTCTAGCTCTCCCTCTCTCTGCCCCTCTCCCACCTATAATGTTTCAGCTGTGCCTATACAGCACCAGACTTCAGACTCCTATAAACTTCGTGGATGGCACAAGAATATCTTAATGTCTATAGCATCCAAAGATGGACAGGAAAACCAAAAACATAAACTTCACGGCTATCCCTAAACTTTACCTCACCATTCATGATAATTTTCTCACTTCCTAGGTGGAGCATTAAATGTGGAGCACATGAGAGGGATCTGAAGTGTCTGTTTCCTCTGGTTGGCAGGTGTTCCAAGGAGTCACACAGAGGAAGGAGAAAGAGGTAGGCAGGCAGCCCCCACGAGAGGACTACAACCTCACTGAGTCAGCAGCTAACAGGTTAACTCTCCTCTACTTGTTTCACACAACAGCAAGGAAAAACATGGGAAAGATAGTTTATTCCTTCCCCCTCTTTTATTATTATTATTATTTTTTTGGTGTTTTTGAGAGAGGGTCTTCGTATGTAGCCAAGGGCTGGCCTGGAATTCACTATGTAGTCCAGGCTGGCCTCAAACTAACGATCTGCCTCTGCCTCCCAAGTGGTGGGATTATAGGGTGTGCCACCGCACCCGGCTACCAGTTTATTATGTATATATAAGATGGGCTCTGTGTGTAGTTCACTGGTGGAGCATGCCAAGCATAGGACCTGGGTTCTACCCCTAGCACCACACCCACACCTACACCCACACATGCACGCACAAATTAATTAATTAAATTTTTAAAAATCAACAAAGGGATATGCATTATCCACCAGGGACGTGCAAATCAGAATTACAATGAGATAATGCTTCATGTTCTCTTGGGCACCTATATAATTATAAAGACATGGAAGTGTTGGGGAGGATGTGGAGAAACTAAAGCCCTCATGTGTTGCTGGTGAGCATGTAAAATGGTACAGCCACTGTGGAAAGGTTTGGCAGTTCCTCAGAAAGTTAAATATAGAATTAGCATATGACCCAGCAGTTTCACCCTAGGTGCATGCCCAAAGAAACTGAAAGCAAAAACTCAGAAACTTGTACACCCATATTCAGAGCAGCATTATTCACAGTAGTCAAAAGAGGCAAACAACCTACATGGCCATTAATGGATGCATGGATAAACAAAATGTTTATACCAACATACAGTGGGAAATGATCTGGTAATAAGAATGAAGTTCTGATACATGTAACAACAGGGATGAACCTTCAAAACATTATGCTAAGTGAAAGACAGCATAGACAAAGGCCACATATTCCATTTACACAAAATATCCAGAATAGGCAAATTTATATACAGAGAAAAAAGATTAGTGGTTGCCTGAAGCTGGGAGGGGATGGGGAGTAAGGCTATGGCTAAGGGGGGTAGGGTCTCCTCTTGTGATGGTGAAAATGTTCTGGGCTGTGGGTGTAGCTCAGCGATGAGTACTTGCTTAGTATGTTGGGATCAATCTTCAACATCACAGATACACAAGAGTTCTAAAGTCGATGGTTGCACAACTCTGTTAATACACTGAAGATCATTACTTCTACACTTTAAATAAGAGAACTGCACAGTATGCAAAAATATCTCCATAAAGCTGTTAATGAGAATTATGAAAAAAATTTAGAAAATCACTTGAAAACCAAACAATTATTGAAAGCCCAATTATCATGGCCATTGAATAAGGAATTTATCAGCTGCACCCATATCACTATGGTGTCCAATCCTGTCAGGTGCTATTGGCTTGGGAGAAGGACCCGGCAACCCACTACTCCCACCCCCTCAAAAAAAAAAAAAAAAAATCAACCAATCAGCCATTGAAAACCCTATGAATAACAAAGAAGTACTAATAATACTATTTTCACTGTTGTACGCAGGGTCTCTATGATTCAGACACTGACTCGATGGCACCTAACTACAAGAACAGCCTAGGATCACTGAGAAGTCACCAAAGAACGGAAAATTTGAAAGGAAATAAAGTGTTCTACTTTCAGAGAGGATATTATTATTATTATTATTATTATTATTATTATTATTATTTGTGGTACTGTGGGTTGAACCTAGGGCCTCGAACTTGCATGCTCTGCAAGTGCTGGACCACTGAGCTGCACCCTCAGCCCATTTTATTGTTTTTTACTTTTAGAGACAGGGTCTCACTAAGTTGCGCAGACTGCCTCTGGTCTTGAACTTGTGATCCTTCTGCCTCCGCCTCCCAATACGCTGGGATTATAGGCATGTGCCACTGCACCCGGTGATATTAGGTATTTTATGTCATGGTTTACCCCGTAGGTATTCCAAGGCACTTATTTAAATAACTAACAAGGACGCAGGGGTGTTCCCCTGAAAGGTAGCAAAAACAAGCACTTGAGGTGGCTTTTTGTCCTTCGCTTTAGAGGAATACAGGGCAGGATATTAAACTCACATGGCCCCCTAGGTGATCAGACTGAGGTCAAGTGCATGTGGGACCAGTGTTGGTACTGATAGCAAAAATTACACTGTCCACATGGGATTAAATTACGTTGCAATTACTGAAATTTGTGAGGAATGAACACAAAACCAGCAAGATTGAGATTGGTGACAATTCAGTACTGCTTCAAAGTATTTAGAGGGTGTAGCTCAGTAGTACAGCACTTGCCTAGCATGCAAAAGAACCTGGGTTCCATCCTTAGAACCATCAACACACACAGAGAAGGTATTTAAAAATGAATTCCTTCACCTGATACTTCATTTTCATTTCATTTAGTCTGCTCTGTGGATTGGACTGAGTCTCTGTTCTGAGCAACTGAGGGCATCTAAACAGGGCCTCAGCACCCACAGAGAGCATGAAATCTGTACAGAGGCAGGCTTAGATAGTTTCATTGGGGTATGACAAGCCAGGAGAAAACAAGGGCGGCAGCCAGCCTTTGCCTTGGTACTGGCCGCCAGGGTGGGTTCTTACCATTCTGAACTTCGATGGTAGTAGTAGCCCTCTATGGAGGCCGCCGATTTCTGAAAGCAGATGTAATAGAAACCAGCAAAGGAAGCACCGCTAATGTCTTTGATCGTGTGGTCTGGGACGAGAAACTGCTCCTGCACGCAGATGAGGGATCAGTCAATAACAGGCAGCATTCCTGGACCACCCCCAGGGCCTCTTGCTGTGTCTCAGCCTGATTTCAGATGGTACCTGCGTGCTATTGGAACATACTATGTGCTAACACAGCAAACTGTGTGGTAAGCTCAGAAGGATCAGCAAATTGGAGAAGAGACAACAGCCCAGGGACCTAACAGATAAATCAATACCTACCTGCTGATCTGTCTACCTGCCTGCCTATCTTTCAGAGACCATGGACAGAAAGACAGGAAGGGCAAATTTCTGCTCCAATTTCTGGGACCTGTCACTGGGCTCTCAATCACCTCGAGAACAATGAGTTACTTCTGTTGGTCTATGGTCCTTCTGAGGGCAGATGAATTGTCAGAAGCCCCCACGACACCCTCTTGAAAGCTCCACAGCTCATCAAGGTAATCAGAATCAGCCACTGCTTGGGACCAGGCACATTACAGAGATAGGCAAGTTTGCCCATCCGGGCTGGTACTAGGGGTTCAAAGGCCAGGTCCTTGTTCCTATCCTCCAAGAGAGAGTGGGTCACAAGGGCCTCAGAAGGCTGCCCAAAGAGGCCCACTGCTGAGTCACCCTAAGAAATTCTTTGGAGACAAACAGCTTCACTGCTTTACAAAAAAACAAAACAAAGCAAAGCAAACTTTTTTTTTGGGGGGGGGGGCGATGTTTGTTGGGGACAGAATCCAGGGCCTTGCACTTGCTAGACAAGTGCTCTTCCACTGAGCTACACACCTCCAGTACCCCAGCCAAACTTTTCCAAGACACTCTTCTCCACCTTATTTAACCCCTGAAATTACAGTTTTAAAAACTAATTTAGCTCAGTGGTAGGGAGCTCACACAGTATATCCTAATCCCTAGGTTCAATCCCTGGCACTAGAAAAAATTAAAAATTGGGGCCAGATATTTCCTTTAAAGGTTTAGTTGGTATGCTTCCAATGGATGGCAAGCTGAAGAGGGGAGGGCTCAGCCTCTGCTCTCTGCACCTGGCACCTGTTTACTGAAGGAGTGATGATCCTACCCCCCAATGATCAGCTATGCAAAGTCCAGATGGGGACTGACTGCTCCAGGTGCTTTATCCTCATGGAAGCTGGTCAGGTTTCATGTTCGGTTTTCTCCTTGCAGACCGGGCACTAGAGGTTGGAGGTAGGTGCATGGTCCCAAAGTTACTCAAGAAACCTGCTCCATGGTTTCACTGTCCTATGGCCATAAATATCATACATCAGAGCAGGGAACACAAGGCACTCTCAGGCAAAGGCTGATCCATTGAGTCAACCAGACGGAGCAGAGAGCTGGTGAGGGGAAAACCCACATTCCATTCCTGGTCCCTCATTTCCTGAGCTGCGGGAAGCAGAGGGCCCTGGGAAAAGGATGTGGTGGGGGACACGAATCATTCCGATGGCATTTAAGCCTGTAGTGGAAATAGGGTACAATGATGACTAAGTTCAAGGAAAGTTGCTCTGAATCACAGAACACCTCGATGATTCAACCTGGAGCTTTGAAGGGATTCTTGGGTCAGGGGAAAGAAAGGGAGGGTGCAAACAATGGCGTTGGGGCCACCCAGGTGGCATGAGTGTGCCTGCTAGCCGCTAAGCAGTATAATCAGAGAAGCAGCTGGGAAACTGGCAGTGTGTGCTGGGGCTTGCCACACCTGCTTCTCACAAGCGTGTAATGATGCTGCCATCACTGCAAACACTGCAACAGTGCAACAGTGCAAACACTGGTCCGGGGAGCCCCTAGTTGGAAGGCGCACACAGCAGTCCCTGGCTGGAAGGTGCACCCTCACTAGAGCAGGGGTGTGGGGTGCACATCAGGCACTGGCATGTGGGAGTCTCAGGAGACAGCCTGCGCAGGACCTTACCTTCCACCTCATGAAGACATAATCCCCATTCTTCAGCTCTTCATAGTCAAAGTCATCTGAGTTAAATGATTTTGCATACTGATAAAAAGCCAGAAACTTGCCCTGAAAGCAAAAAAGAGTGTGTCATAACTGATCCAAAGAGGGAGGGGCTGGTGTCAGAGCTCACGGCTACTGATGAGGGTGGCCGATGCTGGGTCGTGGAACTGGGCCAGACGTCACCACAGTGAGTGTAGACCTGACCTCGGGGTGGATACTTGGGCTTGGGCTCCAGCTGAGGCACTGCTAGACTGTGTGCCCAGTGAACGTAGCCATGGAAAAGGCCAAAGGCTGGGAATGGGCAGTCTCAGCATGTCTCACCATAAGAACATGAAAGCTAGGAACAGTTAACAAGATTTCTGTCAGGAAATCCACATGGCAAAAAGAACCACACAGATTCACAGGGAAACAGCCTGTCCAGCCACAGAGGAGAGAGGGCTTAGAAAACCTGTCTCCTCTGGCATGCTATTGGGTTTTGGGCCAGTTACTCAGATAGACACCGGAAATGGGTAAGAGATGAGTAAATTAAAAAAGGAGGCTACAGTTGAGCATGTTGGCACACCCCTGTAATCCCAGCACTTTGAAGGCTGAGGCAGGAAGATCCACATGAGTTTGAGACCAGGCTGGTCTTCTTGGTGAGTTCTAGGCTACTCTAGGCTACACAGTGAGACCCTGTCTCAAAAAATGAAAAAAGAAAAAAATAAAAAGATTACTCATAGTTGATAAAACTGTACTTTTGATCTCATTTTTGTAAAAAGACAGTGTATAGCTATTCCTTGCTATCTGCCAGGGATTGGTTCCGGGACCTCCTGCAAAAAACAAAATCCTTGATGCTCAAGTCCCTTATATAAAAGGGCATAGTATTTGCATCTAACCTACACATATTCTTCTCTGTATTTTAAATCATCT
This sequence comes from Pedetes capensis, assembly GCA_007922755.1. NCBI lineage: Eukaryota > Metazoa > Chordata > Mammalia > Rodentia > Pedetidae > Pedetes > Pedetes capensis. Next base: position 26,934 of record VMDO01004187.1, read on the forward strand.
CTAGGTACTAATAAGGCCTAATGCGATGTGGATGCTCAGTAAATTGTTTTGTTTTTCTGGTACTTGGGGGTTGAACCCAGGACCTTGCACATACTTGGCAAGTGCTCTACCACAGAGCTGCAGAGCTGCACCCTCAGCCCATTTAAAAATTTTTTACTTTGAGTCAGGGTCTCGCTAAGTTACTCAGACTGTCTCTGGCCTTGAATTTGTGATCCTCCTGCTTCTGCTTCCCAAGTCGCTGGGATTACAGATGTCTGCCACTATGCCCAGCTGTAAACAGTTGTTATGCCGCATTGTTTAAGGAATAGTGACAATTAGAAATAGTTGTACATGTTGATTACAAATGCCATTTTTTATGAATATTTTTATCTTTAGTTAGTTGAATATACAAAATACAGAGCTCACAGATATAAAGAGCCAACTGTATGTACCCAAATGAAACTCAGAAAAAGGTTATTAGCTATTTTGGTCTTAGGTATTATTATTATAGACGATTTTTTCCCCTCTAGGTTTTTTGTTTTTGCAAATATTTTTAAATAAGCATGTATTAGCCTTATAAGAACACATCTTAAATTTAAAAACAGTTGTCAAAGTTGAAGGTGATTAGCCAGGTGCCATGGTATATACCTATAAATCCCAGTGACTTGGGAGGCTCAGTCAGGAGGATTGCAGGTTTGAGGCCAGAGGCAGCCTGTGCAACTTAGCAAGACCCTGTCTCAAAATTTAAAATATAAAAAAAATAAAAAAGAGGCTGGGGTTGCAGCTCAGTGATGGGGCACTTGCCTAGCATTTGCGAGGCCCTGGGGGTTCAATTTCCTAGTACTGTAAATAAAAAATTAAAGAAAACATAAATTTTTAAAAAGTGGTAAAAGTTGAAGGTCACAAATATGTTAATTATCATGAATAGATCACTGCCCAATGTTCGTATGAATCAAAACATCACATTGTACCTCCTGACTATATACAAATATTATGTGTCAGTCCAAATGACAAAATTACTCAAAAAATCAAAATAATGAGATATTGAGCCCCAAATTTTCTCATGCAGATTTTTTTTTTTTTTTTTTTTTAAAAGCAGAGTCTCTCTGTGTAGCCCAGTCTGGCCTGGAACTCACTATGTATACCAGGCAGGCCTTCACCTTGCTTCAGTCCTACTTCAGCCTCCTGTTTCTGGGATTCCAAGTATGTGCCACCATGCCTGGCCCACACTGATACTTCTATTCTAAGTAGATTAAACATATCCTGATCAGTCACCTGATTAAACATCCTGATTTGATGGTACCACCATGATACCAACTTTAAACGTCACTTACAGGAAAATTTGAGGGTGCGATGCCATGTCTCTGATTCTAAACTACAATGGGCAAATGACACAATAAGTAGAGTGTCACACACTGTGAACCCCAGGCAAACAGGGTGCAGCACAGAGCTTCAGGTGGGGACCTGGGATCTTCTGTGAGTTAGAATGGATGTGGGAAATGCTGAGGACTGAACGACAGACAGACAGACCAGCTGGAGGAGGAAAAGTCTTGGGGCCCAGCTCCCTTGTCCTGCCACACTTGGCATTCCAGGGTCACAGTGGCCTTCTCTGTCCCTCTTTTACCCCAAAGATTTTGATCCAGTCTAGCAAAGCCTCGGGTCCCAGACATAGCCTGATGTTCTACTGGAAGTCAATAGGACAATTAAGAGATGCTTCCACGTACTTAATTTGCAGAAAACCCAGCTTGAAATTGAGTTGCCACTGGGCCTCAGATGTCACTTTTTGCAAGACCAATCTGCAATGGCATTGGAAGTAGCACAGAAGACAGGCTGTGGCTTACTTCAAGGAAGCACTTCACGTTGGAACTGCCCAGAAGAAGAGGCCATCTGGTGAGGCAGCAGGGCATCTGGGAGGAGTGAGGCACTAGACAAGAGTGGGCGTGGGGGCACCCAGCAGCCTCCCACCTCTGAGGCTGATGGTCACTGTCACTACCACTCGGGCTGCCCCAACCTTTCAGATACATGGCTCTTGCTCAGTCTCTCATATTATAAGGATGTACAAATGGCTGTCTAGCTTTTGGTGTCTACTTACTACAGTCAAAACATGTAGCTTTCAGAAAAATGTTTTAAAAGGCTCAAGTTTAAATTTAAATGAAATTCAGAATTTTAAAAATATCAATAAGCAAAGGAGTCACCCGCAGTGAGGCTGACTGAGACAAGCTCTGCCCAGGAGTTCTCTCCACGGGCTCCGGTGCTGGAGTCAGGAGAGAGTTCTGACAGCCAGGGGTGAGTGTTTGCAGAAAGAATGAGTTCTAGAATATTCTTTACTGACATGGCCACTGCTGCTGGGTTTACAGAGGGTAAGTATTTGGACTTCCTCTATGTTCAGCAAAAATTCATCACTACATGGTCAACTAAGCCAAACACTGCTATGATAGGGTGAGAAAGAGATTTTTGAAGACCCAAGAGTTGAGTGACTGCAGCTATACCACTGTTGCTCCAATCCCATCAGATCTCGGAAGCTAAGCAGGGTCGGGCCTGGTTAGTACTCGGGTGGGAGACGGCCTGGGAACACCTGGTGCTGTAGGCTTGGGAGAAGGATCCGGCAACCCACTCCTAAAAAACAATCTGCCATTGAAAACCCTGTGAATAGCAGAGAAGCACTGATAATAGTGTTTCATCTGTTGTATGTAGGGTTGCTATGAGTCGGACAATGACTTGACAGCACCTAACAATAACAAGCAGTGTTGAGTGACAACCAGAGAAAAGACCCTAGGATAGTAACTCTAGGCTGCCTTGAGGTGTCCACTTCACTCCCCGATTGAGAGAAGCTACAATTTCTCAGCAGTGTCAAGACAGTACTTAGGTTGAGCCTGTCCTTTGTCAGTCAGGATAAGATGAAAGGAAACAAAGCGGCTCCGCCCTCACCAGGTTTCCAGCAACAGCAGCTCCATCTTGAGCCGACTCTAATGTCAGAGGCAACTGCTGTCTGTTTTGCAAGGTTTCCCTACACAGAGGTGGCTAGGAAGGAAAAGTGCAAAGCAGGTGAACAGACAGGCGTGAAGGACAGGGGATGCTGCTAAGATTCTGACTTCCACACACAGCTTGCATGGAACCCGGGCTGTTCTCATCAGATAACCATGTGCTGTTTATGAGGAGGGCTGGGAAGAATTTGAACTCTCTTCAGAAGCAAGATGGAAGACCTGAGGCTTGTGTATAGGAATCAGCTTCCCTTTGGCTGCAGAGCCCTTTGTCTGCTGAGCTCCTTCAGGTCTCCAGCTGCCCTTGGATGTGCGTGGCAGAGAGCAGCCTTACTCACCCAGTGTTTCCGATCAACGTCTTCATCTGCATCCCACTTGCGAGTTAAAAAAGGGTGCTTCTTGCTAATTATTTCTCCTTCAAAGAAGGTCGTAAGGGTTGGATACTCCTGTGGCAAAAAGCAAATATCCAAACAAGATGGTGAACAAGAATTTTTGGATTTCTTGTTTTGTTTGTAGCTCTGGGGATGAAACCAAGGGCCTGGCACTTCCTATGTAAATGCTTTCCCACTGAGCTACATCCCCCCAGGCCCTGAATGAGCATTTTAACCTTGTTTTTTTGGGGGGAAGACGGAGGACAGAATACAGGGCCTCACATCTGCTAACGACAGGCCTTCCCAATTTCCCAATGAGCACACTCTCCACCTTTTTCAACCTTCCAAAAAAAGAATCAACCTTCCTCTAACTTCTCCCCAATACTTTGACAACTGATCACATCACTGATCCAAATGAGAGTGAGATCCAGCTGATTTGCCTCTAGGCTGTGGAAATAAATGTGAATTTAAATTGCCCAAAGAGAAGAGCGTCTCTTGGACTTCAGGGGCTCTGCCAAAGCAGAAAACCCTCCTTTGATTTCATTTGTTACATTGTGGTCTCTTAAAAAGAATTTGGGTGTTTTTAACCACAGGTAAACTGAATATTCTAGCATATGAAGTGGATGACTACTCAGTGAGTTCTACTTTTCAAGGAGTACATGGAAAAGAGGCCCTCAAACCCGGGACCAACACCCTGGCTCTCAAATCAGCTCAATCATTTGCCCCTTTTATGCCCATTCTTGAAATTTCTAGGGTTGGAAATTTTTTGGTAGATATACCTTGGATGTGCTGGGGTTTAGCTTAGTTGGCAGAGCGCTGCTCCACACTCTCTGAGGACTCAGGTTCAATCCCCAGCACCAACAAAAATGGGAGAGACATGGCAATCCACAACCGAAGCAATCTTGAAACAATCAGCCATGAAAAACCCTATGAGGGCCGGGCGTGGTGGCACACGCCTGTAATCCCAGTAGCTTGGGAGGTAGAGGCAGGAGGATTGCAAGTTCGAGAGCAGAGGCAGTCTGGGTAATTTAGCGAGACCCTGTCTCAAAAAGTAAAAAAATGGGCTGAGGGGGCAGCTCAGTGGTCCAGAGCATGCAAGCGCGAGGCCCTGGGTTCAACCCCCAGTACCTCAAAAACAAACAAACAAACAAAAAACCTATGAGGGTCGCTATGAGTCAGATCTGACTCAACAGCACTTAACAATAATAACATACCCGGATATACTAGAGAAACATTTAATCCTATAATATAAACCAAGTATAATTTATATGAGGGGAAAACATGTAAATCATACTTGCTGTGTAAAATCTCAACTATTTAAAACCATGTCATTAAAAAAATAAGCTAGTTGTCATGCACTGCTTGGAATACTGCTAATTTTATTTGCAATTTGTTCATGTGCTCATAAGTAGGCACTAAAGATTTAGAACCAAAAATTAATGGAAGAAAAAATTTAACCCAGTAAAAAGTACACCATTTCTCTGCATTTGTCGAGACCGACCGACCAGCCAACCAACCAACAACCAAATGCCTTCTGGGCCTCGCTGGCCAAGGCCCTGAGCATTCTTAGGGTTATGGTTTGTGAGTGACAAGCCTGGAAACAGATTACTGTCCTGGTGACTCTGGACTACAGAGGTCTCACTTTTCTCCTGCAGACCCCATGTAAGCACCTCCTATTCTGCCTCAAATACCTGTTGATGTTATTAGGTGCCATCAAGTCAGATCCAACTCCTAGTGACCCTATGTACAACAGAACAAAACACTCTCTGACCCTGTGTCATGCCTAGCACTACGTCAATGCTTCTGTGCTATTCATAGGGTTTATAATGGCTGATTGTTTCGGGAGTGGATTGCCATGTTCTTCTCCCATTTTTGTGGTGCTGGGGATCAAACCCAGGGCCTCAGAGATCACACAGCAGCACTCTATCAACTGAAGTAAACCTCAGCCCCACCTCAAAGATCTAGATGTATTTAAAATACATCCATTCTGAGCCAGGCACCGTGGCGCATGCCTGTAATCCCAGTGATTTGGGAGGCAGAGGCAGAAGGATCACAAGTTCGAGACCAGAGCTAGTCTGTGTAATTTAGCAAGACCCTATCTCAAAAAGTAAAAAAAGAAAAAAAAGAAAAAGAAAAAAAAAGAAAAAAAAAATTGGCTGAGGGTGCAGCTCAGTGGTACAGCACTTGCAAAGCATGCAAGTGCGAGGCCCTGGGTTCAACCCCCAGTACTGCAAAAAACAAAAAACAAAAAACAAACAACAACAACAACAAAAAAAAACCCCTGCATCCATTCTGACAGCTTTGCCACTTCTCCCAGCTTGGCCTGCACACACTCAGGACACAGCGCACCTTGGTTCAGAGGATATCAGGAAATATCCCCAACCAAGCTCAAGGTGACTGAGGAAGACATCATTGCTGAGTGGTGTCTGAGCTATGTCTCCAGCCCTTCACTATTCTCCTAACAGTAAACTTCAAAATATAATAAAACTAACATCGCTCAAACCCACAACTCCCACCCTAACAGTGATGCTGGATTCCCCATATGGATAAACATATGTATAGATTGAAGAAATGAGAGGGGAGATTTTCCTAAGTGGAAACCTAAAATTTAAGCCACAAACTAAACTATACTAATCTGTCTTTGGGAAAAACTACTAAGGAAAAAAGTTCTACATAAATCACTACCTGACTTGAGATTTTAAGCTAGAAAATATATATACTGTTTCTCTGAGTTCTGAGGTTTAATATCTTTTCAGAACTCCTGTCAAAGGGATAGAAGAATAGAACGTCAGGGGGGACCTAGCACAATTAAAATACAGTCTAAACTGCTAGTTTTCCTGGAGAATGTTTCTGCACTGACTTCTCTCTGAAACACTTTAGGAGGTATATGAGGGTGATGACAAGGTACCCCCAAACTCAGAATTAAATAAATGCTTAGTGAATGAGATCTGATATGTACGGAAGTCATCAAAAAGATAATCTACTACTCAGGAAACCCATGCTCTTGACTATGTACCCAAGTCGGGAGTAATTTAGAAACCCAAAGAAGCACACCAGCAGAAGGAGGGCTATTAGAAAAAGGACTCGGCGAGGGAAAGCAGTAGCCAGCATCACTGCCCCAGGCAGGTGCGGGCTTCAGAAACCGAAGTTATGTACCAGCTCCTCTCCCTGCTTCCAGGCTCACCCAAAGCTGTCCCCTTATGGGTTCCTGGGCTTTCCATGCAGACCTGTCATCTGGGGGAATAACGTGCATTTGGCCACTGAGTCAATGAGAACCTGTAGAACAGGCATGCACTTCCTTCTGAGAGTGAATGGGTACTTTTGTTTATGTAGCAGTCTCTTCTGAGTTTGGTTGGGGTGACCTGACCTCCCTGCTTCCCAACAAGTTTCTGCCTGTGGCCAGAACTTCCAAATCCATCTAAGGAGTGAGTGAATGACCTGACCATGCCCCTCCAAGGCTGGGCGTCTTGGGAAAGATCCTTCTCCCTACCAGTAGCTAGCTCAGCAATGCAAAGAATTGCTATTTACTACCCATTCTTTACCATCCTATGGAATCATCTCAAAAAGGCACACATGCAAACTTTAAAGCTGTACTTTGTGAATGTGAGTCAAATTATCTCCAATTTAATTTGTAATATTCCACATGGTATACAAGAGATGACAACTACTATGACCAAAACCCAAACCATTTACATGGTTTAATCCAAATAAATTACATATTTGATATTTTAACAATTATGAATGAGAAAGAAAACAAAACAATTAATACAGGTACAAAATTCATTCAAAGATCCATGATGGTTATTCACATCTTACTAATTATCTATAGCAACCACGTATTATTAGATATATGATTTTGAAAGTTGTCAAGTAGTTGCACAATTCTGAATCTATCAAAAGCCAATGAATTATACACTTTAAGTTGGAAAATGGTATGACATATAAAGTATATCTCAAAAAGCTACTAAAATTTATTTAAAAGAAGAACTCTAAGCATCTTAGGACCCAGGCAGGACTTGGAAATGCTAGAAAAACAAGTGCCTTTCATTCCATGCCCTGCAGCAGTATAACAGAGTCTGTTGCTGGAGTGGGGCAGACCTCCTATGGGGAGGGTGTGTGCCCTCCAGGGCCACTTGGCCTTCAGACCAGACTTGCCAGGGGGGATGGGTTCCTGCAGGACAGCCCCACGGGGCTAAAGGAAGCTCCATGGCTGCTCCTGACTCAAAGGGTCTTCCCTTAGCAGGGGCAGCTGGCTCCTGAACGAGAGGTATGGGCTGCCAGCACTGCTGGACATAGTTTCCAGATTTCTAGTTCTACTTACCATGTCTACCTAGCTTCCTACAATCCAAATGCCTGGCTTTGGAGCCACCATTAACATTTCAATGCATTACACATTTTGCGGGTTTCCTTGTGAAGTCAAATGTTTACTCTCTGCACTCCATCAACAGATGTATTTGGCTGCCTTAAGAGTTGAGCATATTGTTTTACTGTATACTGTTATACTCCTACAACAAACCCAAGGGTTATAATTCTTTATTTTGATATCACTTTGAACCCCTACCTGATTAGATACGTTTCTAATGGAGATGGAGAGATACTTTTTGTTTCTACAACAAACTTCCTAGGGAATCTTCACTCCTGCTTCTAATGTAGAAAAAGCAGGAGAGAGCGACCTGGTGCAGTATTCCACATTCATGTCACTCTTGTCTACCATTTTCTCTAATAGGGTTTCCTCTCCCTAGGACAAGCCCACTGAGTAAGCAGAGCAGAGATTTTTCACTCTCACTTTACAGAGGAGGAAACAGAAATAAAGAGAAATTAAAGGTCATAGAACCAGTAAGGAGTAGAGTGAATATGTTACCCAGCTCTGCCCAGCATAGGTCAGACCCGCTGGGTCATCAAGACAGTAAGAAGTGATAAAAAGCTGAGTGTGGTGGTGCACGCCTGTAATCCCAGCAACTCAGGAGGCAGAGGCAGGAGGATTGCCAGTTCAAGGCCAGAAGCTGCCCGCATAACTTAGCAAGACCTTGTTTCAAAATAAATAGTAAAAATAGGGGGTGGGATGCAGCTAAGTGGCAGAATGCTTGTAAAACACATGTGAGGCCCTGGGTTCAGTTCCCTAGTACCGCAAAAAGAAATGGAGAAGAAAAAAAGGGATAAAGGCCCATAGGATGCTGTGACAGGGTGACAACCAGTCACTCATGGTGGATCTCAGCAGCCAGTTTGTTCCCCTCCTTTCTCTCCTGGTTTACCCACTAATGGAAAACAAACAAAGAACAAACAACAACCAAAAAAAAAAAAAAACCCAAAAAAAACCCGATGCTCCTTTTTGCCTTCCAAATCTCAGGAATTCTGAGGTTTAAAAAGTTGAGTCAAAGGAAGGAAAATTCTCTACTTTTACCAAGCAGGTTGGAAACTGGACTATCACTTTTCATTATTCCAATGAACCACAAAGTTTAAAAGCCTCGGTTCTTGTATCATTGATGCTTGTATCAGAGACTGGTAAACTTAATCCTAAGGGTGGCGGCTCTATTCTTACCACATATTTTTTTCCTTAAAAAAGGATTAACACCACCAAGCGTGCTGGTCCATGTCTGTGACTCCAGCACTCAGGAGGCTAAGGCAGGAGGACTGAGAATTTGAGGCCGGCTGGCGTTACATAGTGAGACCTTATCTCAAAAAACCCACCAAAATCAACAGTATTGGCTACATTGTGACATATTTGCAAACTTTTCTTTCAAAGATTCGTGAGGGGAGCCAGGCGTGGTGGCGCACGCCTGTAATCCCAGTGGCTCGGGAGGCGGAGGCGGGAGGATCGCAAGTTCGAGACCAGAGGCAGTCTGCGTAACTTAGCGAGACCCTGTCTCAAAAAGTAAAAAAAATGGGTGAGGTGCAGCTCAGTGGTCCAGCACTTGCAGAGCATGCAGGCGCGAGGCCCTGGGTTCAACCCCCAGTGCCACAAAAAAAAAAAAAAAAAAAAAGATTCGTGAGGGGTAGGGGTATAGCTCAGTGGCAGAGCACATGCTTAGCCTCACAAAAGCCCTGGGTTCAATCTCCAGCACCAATGGGAAGAAAATGGGTGGATGTGTACACTTCCTAACAGGACACATCAAACTGCATGCTTCATGTTCCCTCACAATAACAGCCTGGAAACCCAGCTGGGATTGCTGCCTTTGATCTGTGGGGCTGCTGGGGGAGCCACCCTCTTCCCAGTTCCAGCTCCTGGGATTTGTGCTTACCTCGGTAAGGCCTTTAATCTTCAGGTACCCACAAAGGTAAGAGTTCCCCGTATCTACATGCTGAAAAGAAAGGACACAAAACATGTTAGAAATGGATGAACTACTGGGGACATGTTGAGGAGTACTTTAGAAATCCTGCGAGGCCAGATCAAGTCCGGGATGCCTAGTGGTCAGCACACACTTAGCATAGCCCAAGGCTTTGTTGACTCTTGGGACTGTCATGAGTCTCCCCTCACCCCATCTATACACAGGCCTGGTGTGAAAAGAAAAATCACCCCAGGACTCTGAACTCCCTTCAGCTAGAGAACTTGAGATTGAAGTAACTTCTGGAACAGCGAGTCTGTTCATACTTCATTTTCTGCACTGTCTTCAACCTGCGTTTCTCCATGTAGAGTTTGTGCATTGCTGGGTGTGAGATCTCTATTTGTACACAGGGAATCATCCCTAACCCCTCGACTTTCTTTCTAATGTCTTTTGCAGAGCTTCAAAAGTAGGAAAAACTAAGCCAGGCACTGTGGCGCACACCTGTAATCCCAGCGGCTTGGGAGGCAGAGGCAGGAGGATCGCAAGCTCGAGACCAGAGGCAGTCTGCGTAATTTAGCGAGACCCTGCCTCAAAAACAGTAAAAAAAATGGGCTGGGGGTGCAGCTCAGTGGTCCAGCACTTGCAGAGCATGCAAGTGTGAGGCTCTGGGTTCAACCCCCAGTACCGCATACACACACACACAAAACTAGGAAAAACTGGGTTCAGGTTAGGGTGCAGGTTCAGTATGTTAAAATGTAAAGGGTTTGGTTTCAGGTTTAAAACTTTAGTCCTAAGCATAGACAGACTAATACATTTTTTAAAAATTTTTCTCAATTTTTATGACAACAAAATAGTTAATGATACAAAAACAAAGACAAAAGTGAAAACACTAAGAGGTGAACTCAAACTCAGTTTTTCACTGGGTTCGGGTTCAGATTCAGAAAATTAAAAAAAAAAAAAAAAAAAAAAGCTTGAACCAGAATGGGTTCATGGTTTGGGCTCAGGTTTGATTTGAAGCCCTGCTATCTATACATAGGATTTGAACCCAAATCTGAACCAAATCCCAACCCTCTAAATTTTAACATATTGAACCCACACACCCAAATTTGAACCCCGTTTTTTCCCTCAGGTTTGAAGCCCTGCTTTCTAGACCATTTCTATTTCCCTGATGCTCAATCACTAGTCTAGGAAATCTACTCCTGTGCTATTATTTATACTAAGCACTATCCTACATTATTTCTTTATGAAATGAGTGGAATTCTCAGGAACAGTACCTTATAAAGACTTATGTGTCATAACTTTTAGTTATGAACCAAAATGCCACCCAAAACTGACTACTATACTGTGACTGTCTGGGCCATATCATATCCAGATGCTTGTATTTCTTAGTGAAAAGAGTTAAGAGCTGAAAAGAAATAAGAATAACAGGCACAGTACATTTTGAGGTTTAGCAGCTACCAATTACTTGTTGCTGAGACACCGTTGGATGCCTGCTCAACAACTAATTTCTTCTTTTTTTGTGCTGGCAGGCACTGGATTTTGTTCTGGCACTTACTCTAACCTGTAAGTCTGGGTCAACCCTGACAGATCTGAAGGAAGAGTGAGTGGGCCCCCACCTCCTTGTGAGTTATCAATTTAGAGATGAGTGATCCAGTTCTAGCCAACTGGATGTGTGTGTAAGTACCATGGGTGTCTTCGGGAAAGAGCACTGGCTTTTGAAAAGAGGCACATGAGGAACAAGTGGGTCTTTTCCTTCCCCTGGTGGGAGTATCTGCACACGGTGTCCAGTCCTGGGACAGCCATCAAGAGTCCAGGAGGAAGCCGGGCATGGTGGCACACGCCTGTAATCCAAGCACCTTGGGAGGCAGAGCCAGGAGGATCACAAGTTCAGGACCAGAGGCAGTCTGCATAATTTAGAGAAACCCTGTCTCAAAAAGTAAAAAACAATGGGCTGGGTGTGCAGCTCAGTGGTACAGCACGTGCAAAGCATGCAAATGTGAGGCCCTGGGGTCAACCCCCAGTACGGGGGGCGGGGGCAGGGGGGGAGGGCCGGGGAAGAGTCCATGAGGAGAAACAGATCAGGTAATGCTGAGGTTGGTAGCCCAGAAAGAAGGAAGGAGTTGGGCTCATCATGGGCTCCTTAATTAACCAACAGGGAGTAAGATCATGTTCAAATTCCTGGTAATGTGAGACATTTAGTTCACTTATTCTGTAAGTGATTTTGAAATACAAAATATGGTTACTTGGAGCTGAAACCACACTAACTAGTACATTTTACCCAAATATGTACAGAGTCATCCTCAATAGGCAGAGTTTAAGAGTTCATGGCTTAAAGTGAATTCAATTGTCATGTACTCTGAAACTCTATTAGCTTCCAAATTAAACTAAAACAAAGTACAATGGTACCTGGGGCACACTGAGCTTTTCATGTTAAGTGTGGTCTCATTTCAAGTTTTGTGGCACTTACCAGATTTGGGAACTCTACTTCCAATTGTACCATAAATCAAATACTAAGGCGGTCTTTAAAAACTGTAATGAACTCAGTCAGCCAGATGATGTCAGCACCAAAGCAAATGAGCTCCAATGAAGCTAAAGTGCCTTCACAGTTTGGTGTGGTGACAAAGGTATTCCATGCAAAAACTCCCAAAGCATTTCAGATATCTTTATCTGCTGACCTTAGCAGTGGACATCATGGAAAACAGCTGACTGACATCAACATGGTTCAGCAACGAAGTTTTGCTAAAGGACACAAAGTTCTAACCTGAGGCTTTAAATTTCATGTATGTGATTCGCATCAAATTCGATACAGTTTGGGGGTCTCACAGCTGCTGGAAAGGGTATCAGGTGGCAGGGACACTTGCTAATAAGATTAAAAATTGAACTGTAAATTAGCTCACATTTACATGGATTATCACATGCTCAAGAATCAGAAGTTCTGTTTGGCTTCTGTTCAACCATGTGTCTCTCCCATTCTACATAAATTGATCCTGATGATGGTTGCTGAACTCAAATTACCCCACAACGCATACAGCTTTCACCAAATGAGGGGCCAGCATCTCAGTGAGAAAGATAACAAGGCAAATGTTTAGCAAGGAGGTCTCACAGCACAGCTGTGTCCAACAGCTGCTCTTTTTAATATTCCTTTCACAGGGACCTGGGCTTCATGGTACTGGTGGGTTCTAGGATGGCAAAGGAGGAAAGAGTAGTCACAGTGAGGCAGACTGATCCAGTTATAACCCCACCAAAGCTTGAGGAACTCTTTACATTGGAATATCAAATCAAGTGTTCTAAAAAGCACACAAAAAGGTGAGTATCTTTTAGGAAATTCAAATTGAGACCATAATGAGATACTTCTGCATAGCCACCAGGATGGCTATAATCAAAAAGTTGAAGAATAAGCCATGTGTGGTGGGTCATACCTATACTCCC